>CAXHLB010000091.1:0-26519 GCA_964017235.1 Sabellastarte sp. h YS-2021 | reverse complement strand
TTTTTGTCGTGATTTTTTCAACAGGAAATCCCTACTAAAACCAAGTTTGGGTCTGCTGCAACCAAGCTTTTGGGCCTGCAGACACAATAATGGTATGAAACCCTTGGCTAGCCTGCTGAAGATTCCCTCTTGCTGTAACAACTGACTGCTTCTCCATACTGAACCCAATAATGGACGTTTTCAAAAAATTAACCCCAAACCCCTAATCCTGCTACAAAGGTACTTTCTAGTCGTGCTATGTACTTAAGCAAGGTATGTCTGGATTTGTCTTGATGAGAACAGTATGAAACTGATGTAGTACTCAACCTTGGCACTGAAACCCATGTGCCAGACCCAAAAATATGGTTTTCAGTTTTTGTCGTGATTTTTTCAACAGGAAATCCCTACTAAAACCAAGTTTGGGTCTGCTGCAACCAAGCTTTTGGGCCTGCAGACACAATAATGGTATGAAACCCTTGGCTAGCCTGCTGAAGATTCCCTCTTGCTGTAACAACTGACTGCTTCTCCATACTGAACCCAATAATGGACGTTTTCAAAAAATTAACCCCAAACCCCTAATCCTGCTACAAAGGTACTTTCTAGTCGTGCTATGTACTTAAGCAAGGTATGTCTGGATTTGTCTTGATGAGAACAGTATGAAACTGATGTAGTACTCAACCTTGGCACTGAAACCCATGTGCCAGACCCAAAAATATGGTTTTCAGTTTTTGTCGTGATTTTTTTCAACAGGAAATCCCTACTAAAACCAAGTTTGGGTCTGCTGCAACCAAGCTTTTGGGCCTGCAGACACAATAATGGTATGAAACCCTTGGCTAGCCTGCTGAAGATTCCCTCTTGCTGTAACAACTGACTGCTTCTCCATACTGAACCCAATAATGGACGTTTTCAAAAAATTAACCCCAAACCCCTAATCCTGCTACAAAGGTACTTTCTAGTCGTGCTATGTACTTAAGCAAGGTATGTCTGGATTTGTCTTGATGAGAACAGTATGAAACTGATGTAGTACTCAACCTTGGCACTGAAACCCATGTGCCAGACCCAAAAATATGGTTTTCAGTTTTTGTCGTGATTTTTTCAACAGGAAATCCCTACTAAAACCAAGTTTGGGTCTGCTGCAACCAAGCTTTTGGGCCTGCAGACACAATAATGGTATGAAACCCTTGGCTAGCCTGCTGAAGATTCCCTCTTGCTGTAACAACTGACTGCTTCTCCATACTGAACCCAATAATGGACGTTTTCAAAAAATTAACCCCAAACCCCTAATCCTGCTACAAAGGTACTTTCTAGTCGTGCTATGTACTTAAGCAAGGTATGTCTGGATTTGTCTTGATGAGAACAGTATGAAACTGATGTAGTACTCAACCTTGGCACTGAAACCCATGTGCCAGACCCAAAAATATGGTTTTCAGTTTTTGTCGTGATTTTTTCAACAGGAAATCCCTACTAAAACCAAGTTTGGGTCTGCTGCAACCAAGCTTTTGGGCCTGCAGACACAATAATGGTATGAAACCCTTGGCTAGCCTGCTGAAGATTCCCTCTTGCTGTAACAACTGACTGCTTCTCCATACTGAACCCAATAATGGACGTTTTCAAAAAATTAACCCCAAACCCCTAATCCTGCTACAAAGGTACTTTCTAGTCGTGCTATGTACTTAAGCAAGGTATGTCTGGATTTGTCTTGATGAGAACAGTATGAAACTGATGTAGTACTCAACCTTGGCACTGAAACCCATGTGCCAGACCCAAAAATATGGTTTTCAGTTTTTGTCGTGATTTTTTCAACAGGAAATCCCTACTAAAACCAAGTTTGGGTCTGCTGCAACCAAGCTTTTGGGCCTGCAGACACAATAATGGTATGAAACCCTTGGCTAGCCTGCTGAAGATTCCCTCTTGCTGTAACAACTGACTGCTTCTCCATACTGAACCCAATAATGGACGTTTTCAAAAAATTAACCCCAAACCCCTAATCCTGCTACAAAGGTACTTTCTAGTCGTGCTATGTACTTAAGCAAGGTATGTCTGGATTTGTCTTGATGAGAACAGTATGAAACTGATGTAGTACTCAACCTTGGCACTGAAACCCATGTGCCAGACCCAAAAATATGGTTTTCAGTTTTTGTCGTGATTTTTTCAACAGGAAATCCCTACTAAAACCAAGTTTGGGTCTGCTGCAACCAAGCTTTTGGGCCTGCAGACACAATAATGGTATGAAACCCTTGGCTAGCCTGCTGAAGATTCCCTCTTGCTGTAACAACTGACTGCTTCTCCATACTGAACCCAATAATGGACGTTTTCAAAAAATTAACCCCAAACCCCTAATCCTGCTACAAAGGTACTTTCTAGTCGTGCTATGTACTTAAGCAAGGTATGTCTGGATTTGTCTTGATGAGAACAGTATGAAACTGATGTAGTACTCAACCTTGGCACTGAAACCCATGTGCCAGACCCAAAAATATGGTTTTCAGTTTTTGTCGTGATTTTTTCAACAGGAAATCCCTACTAAAACCAAGTTTGGGTCTGCTGCAACCAAGCTTTTGGGCCTGCAGACACAATAATGGTATGAAACCCTTGGCTAGCCTGCTGAAGATTCCCTCTTGCTGTAACAACTGACTGCTTCTCCATACTGAACCCAATAATGGACGTTTTCAAAAAATTAACCCCAAACCCCTAATCCTGCTACAAAGGTACTTTCTAGTCGTGCTATGTACTTAAGCAAGGTATGTCTGGATTTGTCTTGATGAGAACAGTATGAAACTGATGTAGTACTCAACCTTGGCACTGAAACCCATGTGCCAGACCCAAAAATATGGTTTTCAGTTTTTGTCGTGATTTTTTCAACAGGAAATCCCTACTAAAACCAAGTTTGGGTCTGCTGCAACCAAGCTTTTGGGCCTGCAGACACAATAATGGTATGAAACCCTTGGCTAGCCTGCTGAAGATTCCCTCTTGCTGTAACAACTGACTGCTTCTCCATACTGAACCCAATAATGGACGTTTTCAAAAAATTAACCCCAAACCCCTAATCCTGCTACAAAGGTACTTTCTAGTCGTGCTATGTACTTAAGCAAGGTATGTCTGGATTTGTCTTGATGAGAACAGTATGAAACTGATGTAGTACTCAACCTTGGCACTGAAACCCATGTGCCAGACCCAAAAATATGGTTTTCAGTTTTTGTCGTGATTTTTTCAACAGGAAATCCCTACTAAAACCAAGTTTGGGTCTGCTGCAACCAAGCTTTTGGGCCTGCAGACACAATAATGGTATGAAACCCTTGGCTAGCCTGCTGAAGATTCCCTCTTGCTGTAACAACTGACTGCTTCTCCATACTGAACCCAATAATGGACGTTTTCAAAAAATTAACCCCAAACCCCTAATCCTGCTACAAAGGTACTTTCTAGTCGTGCTATGTACTTAAGCAAGGTATGTCTGGATTTGTCTTGATGAGAACAGTATGAAACTGATGTAGTACTCAACCTTGGCACTGAAACCCATGTGCCAGACCCAAAAATATGGTTTTCAGTTTTTGTCGTGATTTTTTCAACAGGAAATCCCTACTAAAACCAAGTTTGGGTCTGCTGCAACCAAGCTTTTGGGCCTGCAGACACAATAATGGTATGAAACCCTTGGCTAGCCTGCTGAAGATTCCCTCTTGCTGTAACAACTGACTGCTTCTCCATACTGAACCCAATAATGGACGTTTTCAAAAAATTAACCCCAAACCCCTAATCCTGCTACAAAGGTACTTTCTAGTCGTGCTATGTACTTAAGCAAGGTATGTCTGGATTTGTCTTGATGAGAACAGTATGAAACTGATGTAGTACTCAACCTTGGCACTGAAACCCATGTGCCAGACCCAAAAATATGGTTTTCAGTTTTTGTCGTGATTTTTTCAACAGGAAATCCCTACTAAAACCAAGTTTGGGTCTGCTGCAACCAAGCTTTTGGGCCTGCAGACACAATAATGGTATGAAACCCTTGGCTAGCCTGCTGAAGATTCCCTCTTGCTGTAACAACTGACTGCTTCTCCATACTGAACCCAATAATGGACGTTTTCAAAAAATTAACCCCAAACCCCTAATCCTGCTACAAAGGTACTTTCTAGTCGTGCTATGTACTTAAGCAAGGTATGTCTGGATTTGTCTTGATGAGAACAGTATGAAACTGATGTAGTACTCAACCTTGGCACTGAAACCCATGTGCCAGACCCAAAAATATGGTTTTCAGTTTTTGTCGTGATTTTTTCAACAGGAAATCCCTACTAAAACCAAGTTTGGGTCTGCTGCAACCAAGCTTTTGGGCCTGCAGACACAATAATGGTATGAAACCCTTGGCTAGCCTGCTGAAGATTCCCTCTTGCTGTAACAACTGACTGCTTCTCCATACTGAACCCAATAATGGACGTTTTCAAAAAATTAACCCCAAACCCCTAATCCTGCTACAAAGGTACTTTCTAGTCGTGCTATGTACTTAAGCAAGGTATGTCTGGATTTGTCTTGATGAGAACAGTATGAAACTGATGTAGTACTCAACCTTGGCACTGAAACCCATGTGCCAGACCCAAAAATATGGTTTTCAGTTTTTGTCGTGATTTTTTCAACAGGAAATCCCTACTAAAACCAAGTTTGGGTCTGCTGCAACCAAGCTTTTGGGCCTGCAGACACAATAATGGTATGAAACCCTTGGCTAGCCTGCTGAAGATTCCCTCTTGCTGTAACAACTGACTGCTTCTCCATACTGAACCCAATAATGGACGTTTTCAAAAAATTAACCCCAAACCCCTAATCCTGCTACAAAGGTACTTTCTAGTCGTGCTATGTACTTAAGCAAGGTATGTCTGGATTTGTCTTGATGAGAACAGTATGAAACTGATGTAGTACTCAACCTTGGCACTGAAACCCATGTGCCAGACCCAAAAATATGGTTTTCAGTTTTTGTCGTGATTTTTTCAACAGGAAATCCCTACTAAAACCAAGTTTGGGTCTGCTGCAACCAAGCTTTTGGGCCTGCAGACACAATAATGGTATGAAACCCTTGGCTAGCCTGCTGAAGATTCCCTCTTGCTGTAACAACTGACTGCTTCTCCATACTGAACCCAATAATGGACGTTTTCAAAAAATTAACCCCAAACCCCTAATCCTGCTACAAAGGTACTTTCTAGTCGTGCTATGTACTTAAGCAAGGTATGTCTGGATTTGTCTTGATGAGAACAGTATGAAACTGATGTAGTACTCAACCTTGGCACTGAAACCCATGTGCCAGACCCAAAAATATGGTTTTCAGTTTTTGTCGTGATTTTTTCAACAGGAAATCCCTACTAAAACCAAGTTTGGGTCTGCTGCAACCAAGCTTTTGGGCCTGCAGACACAATAATGGTATGAAACCCTTGGCTAGCCTGCTGAAGATTCCCTCTTGCTGTAACAACTGACTGCTTCTCCATACTGAACCCAATAATGGACGTTTTCAAAAAATTAACCCCAAACCCCTAATCCTGCTACAAAGGTACTTTCTAGTCGTGCTATGTACTTAAGCAAGGTATGTCTGGATTTGTCTTGATGAGAACAGTATGAAACTGATGTAGTACTCAACCTTGGCACTGAAACCCATGTGCCAGACCCAAAAATATGGTTTTCAGTTTTTGTCGTGATTTTTTCAACAGGAAATCCCTACTAAAACCAAGTTTGGGTCTGCTGCAACCAAGCTTTTGGGCCTGCAGACACAATAATGGTATGAAACCCTTGGCTAGCCTGCTGAAGATTCCCTCTTGCTGTAACAACTGACTGCTTCTCCATACTGAACCCAATAATGGACGTTTTCAAAAAATTAACCCCAAACCCCTAATCCTGCTACAAAGGTACTTTCTAGTCGTGCTATGTACTTAAGCAAGGTATGTCTGGATTTGTCTTGATGAGAACAGTATGAAACTGATGTAGTACTCAACCTTGGCACTGAAACCCATGTGCCAGACCCAAAAATATGGTTTTCAGTTTTTGTCGTGATTTTTTCAACAGGAAATCCCTACTAAAACCAAGTTTGGGTCTGCTGCAACCAAGCTTTTGGGCCTGCAGACACAATAATGGTATGAAACCCTTGGCTAGCCTGCTGAAGATTCCCTCTTGCTGTAACAACTGACTGCTTCTCCATACTGAACCCAATAATGGACGTTTTCAAAAAATTAACCCCAAACCCCTAATCCTGCTACAAAGGTACTTTCTAGTCGTGCTATGTACTTAAGCAAGGTATGTCTGGATTTGTCTTGATGAGAACAGTATGAAACTGATGTAGTACTCAACCTTGGCACTGAAACCCATGTGCCAGACCCAAAAATATGGTTTTCAGTTTTTGTCGTGATTTTTTCAACAGGAAATCCCTACTAAAACCAAGTTTGGGTCTGCTGCAACCAAGCTTTTGGGCCTGCAGACACAATAATGGTATGAAACCCTTGGCTAGCCTGCTGAAGATTCCCTCTTGCTGTAACAACTGACTGCTTCTCCATACTGAACCCAATAATGGACGTTTTCAAAAAATTAACCCCAAACCCCTAATCCTGCTACAAAGGTACTTTCTAGTCGTGCTATGTACTTAAGCAAGGTATGTCTGGATTTGTCTTGATGAGAACAGTATGAAACTGATGTAGTACTCAACCTTGGCACTGAAACCCATGTGCCAGACCCAAAAATATGGTTTTCAGTTTTTGTCGTGATTTTTTCAACAGGAAATCCCTACTAAAACCAAGTTTGGGTCTGCTGCAACCAAGCTTTTGGGCCTGCAGACACAATAATGGTATGAAACCCTTGGCTAGCCTGCTGAAGATTCCCTCTTGCTGTAACAACTGACTGCTTCTCCATACTGAACCCAATAATGGACGTTTTCAAAAAATTAACCCCAAACCCCTAATCCTGCTACAAAGGTACTTTCTAGTCGTGCTATGTACTTAAGCAAGGTATGTCTGGATTTGTCTTGATGAGAACAGTATGAAACTGATGTAGTACTCAACCTTGGCACTGAAACCCATGTGCCAGACCCAAAAATATGGTTTTCAGTTTTTGTCGTGATTTTTTCAACAGGAAATCCCTACTAAAACCAAGTTTGGGTCTGCTGCAACCAAGCTTTTGGGCCTGCAGACACAATAATGGTATGAAACCCTTGGCTAGCCTGCTGAAGATTCCCTCTTGCTGTAACAACTGACTGCTTCTCCATACTGAACCCAATAATGGACGTTTTCAAAAAATTAACCCCAAACCCCTAATCCTGCTACAAAGGTACTTTCTAGTCGTGCTATGTACTTAAGCAAGGTATGTCTGGATTTGTCTTGATGAGAACAGTATGAAACTGATGTAGTACTCAACCTTGGCACTGAAACCCATGTGCCAGACCCAAAAATATGGTTTTCAGTTTTTGTCGTGATTTTTTCAACAGGAAATCCCTACTAAAACCAAGTTTGGGTCTGCTGCAACCAAGCTTTTGGGCCTGCAGACACAATAATGGTATGAAACCCTTGGCTAGCCTGCTGAAGATTCCCTCTTGCTGTAACAACTGACTGCTTCTCCATACTGAACCCAATAATGGACGTTTTCAAAAAATTAACCCCAAACCCCTAATCCTGCTACAAAGGTACTTTCTAGTCGTGCTATGTACTTAAGCAAGGTATGTCTGGATTTGTCTTGATGAGAACAGTATGAAACTGATGTAGTACTCAACCTTGGCACTGAAACCCATGTGCCAGACCCAAAAATATGGTTTTCAGTTTTTGTCGTGATTTTTTCAACAGGAAATCCCTACTAAAACCAAGTTTGGGTCTGCTGCAACCAAGCTTTTGGGCCTGCAGACACAATAATGGTATGAAACCCTTGGCTAGCCTGCTGAAGATTCCCTCTTGCTGTAACAACTGACTGCTTCTCCATACTGAACCCAATAATGGACGTTTTCAAAAAATTAACCCCAAACCCCTAATCCTGCTACAAAGGTACTTTCTAGTCGTGCTATGTACTTAAGCAAGGTATGTCTGGATTTGTCTTGATGAGAACAGTATGAAACTGATGTAGTACTCAACCTTGGCACTGAAACCCATGTGCCAGACCCAAAAATATGGTTTTCAGTTTTTGTCGTGATTTTTTCAACAGGAAATCCCTACTAAAACCAAGTTTGGGTCTGCTGCAACCAAGCTTTTGGGCCTGCAGACACAATAATGGTATGAAACCCTTGGCTAGCCTGCTGAAGATTCCCTCTTGCTGTAACAACTGACTGCTTCTCCATACTGAACCCAATAATGGACGTTTTCAAAAAATTAACCCCAAACCCCTAATCCTGCTACAAAGGTACTTTCTAGTCGTGCTATGTACTTAAGCAAGGTATGTCTGGATTTGTCTTGATGAGAACAGTATGAAACTGATGTAGTACTCAACCTTGGCACTGAAACCCATGTGCCAGACCCAAAAATATGGTTTTCAGTTTTTGTCGTGATTTTTTCAACAGGAAATCCCTACTAAAACCAAGTTTGGGTCTGCTGCAACCAAGCTTTTGGGCCTGCAGACACAATAATGGTATGAAACCCTTGGCTAGCCTGCTGAAGATTCCCTCTTGCTGTAACAACTGACTGCTTCTCCATACTGAACCCAATAATGGACGTTTTCAAAAAATTAACCCCAAACCCCTAATCCTGCTACAAAGGTACTTTCTAGTCGTGCTATGTACTTAAGCAAGGTATGTCTGGATTTGTCTTGATGAGAACAGTATGAAACTGATGTAGTACTCAACCTTGGCACTGAAACCCATGTGCCAGACCCAAAAATATGGTTTTCAGTTTTTGTCGTGATTTTTTCAACAGGAAATCCCTACTAAAACCAAGTTTGGGTCTGCTGCAACCAAGCTTTTGGGCCTGCAGACACAATAATGGTATGAAACCCTTGGCTAGCCTGCTGAAGATTCCCTCTTGCTGTAACAACTGACTGCTTCTCCATACTGAACCCAATAATGGACGTTTTCAAAAAATTAACCCCAAACCCCTAATCCTGCTACAAAGGTACTTTCTAGTCGTGCTATGTACTTAAGCAAGGTATGTCTGGATTTGTCTTGATGAGAACAGTATGAAACTGATGTAGTACTCAACCTTGGCACTGAAACCCATGTGCCAGACCCAAAAATATGGTTTTCAGTTTTTGTCGTGATTTTTTCAACAGGAAATCCCTACTAAAACCAAGTTTGGGTCTGCTGCAACCAAGCTTTTGGGCCTGCAGACACAATAATGGTATGAAACCCTTGGCTAGCCTGCTGAAGATTCCCTCTTGCTGTAACAACTGACTGCTTCTCCATACTGAACCCAATAATGGACGTTTTCAAAAAATTAACCCCAAACCCCTAATCCTGCTACAAAGGTACTTTCTAGTCGTGCTATGTACTTAAGCAAGGTATGTCTGGATTTGTCTTGATGAGAACAGTATGAAACTGATGTAGTACTCAACCTTGGCACTGAAACCCATGTGCCAGACCCAAAAATATGGTTTTCAGTTTTTGTCGTGATTTTTTCAACAGGAAATCCCTACTAAAACCAAGTTTGGGTCTGCTGCAACCAAGCTTTTGGGCCTGCAGACACAATAATGGTATGAAACCCTTGGCTAGCCTGCTGAAGATTCCCTCTTGCTGTAACAACTGACTGCTTCTCCATACTGAACCCAATAATGGACGTTTTCAAAAAATTAACCCCAAACCCCTAATCCTGCTACAAAGGTACTTTCTAGTCGTGCTATGTACTTAAGCAAGGTATGTCTGGATTTGTCTTGATGAGAACAGTATGAAACTGATGTAGTACTCAACCTTGGCACTGAAACCCATGTGCCAGACCCAAAAATATGGTTTTCAGTTTTTGTCGTGATTTTTTCAACAGGAAATCCCTACTAAAACCAAGTTTGGGTCTGCTGCAACCAAGCTTTTGGGCCTGCAGACACAATAATGGTATGAAACCCTTGGCTAGCCTGCTGAAGATTCCCTCTTGCTGTAACAACTGACTGCTTCTCCATACTGAACCCAATAATGGACGTTTTCAAAAAATTAACCCCAAACCCCTAATCCTGCTACAAAGGTACTTTCTAGTCGTGCTATGTACTTAAGCAAGGTATGTCTGGATTTGTCTTGATGAGAACAGTATGAAACTGATGTAGTACTCAACCTTGGCACTGAAACCCATGTGCCAGACCCAAAAATATGGTTTTCAGTTTTTGTCGTGATTTTTTCAACAGGAAATCCCTACTAAAACCAAGTTTGGGTCTGCTGCAACCAAGCTTTTGGGCCTGCAGACACAATAATGGTATGAAACCCTTGGCTAGCCTGCTGAAGATTCCCTCTTGCTGTAACAACTGACTGCTTCTCCATACTGAACCCAATAATGGACGTTTTCAAAAAATTAACCCCAAACCCCTAATCCTGCTACAAAGGTACTTTCTAGTCGTGCTATGTACTTAAGCAAGGTATGTCTGGATTTGTCTTGATGAGAACAGTATGAAACTGATGTAGTACTCAACCTTGGCACTGAAACCCATGTGCCAGACCCAAAAATATGGTTTTCAGTTTTTGTCGTGATTTTTTCAACAGGAAATCCCTACTAAAACCAAGTTTGGGTCTGCTGCAACCAAGCTTTTGGGCCTGCAGACACAATAATGGTATGAAACCCTTGGCTAGCCTGCTGAAGATTCCCTCTTGCTGTAACAACTGACTGCTTCTCCATACTGAACCCAATAATGGACGTTTTCAAAAAATTAACCCCAAACCCCTAATCCTGCTACAAAGGTACTTTCTAGTCGTGCTATGTACTTAAGCAAGGTATGTCTGGATTTGTCTTGATGAGAACAGTATGAAACTGATGTAGTACTCAACCTTGGCACTGAAACCCATGTGCCAGACCCAAAAATATGGTTTTCAGTTTTTGTCGTGATTTTTTCAACAGGAAATCCCTACTAAAACCAAGTTTGGGTCTGCTGCAACCAAGCTTTTGGGCCTGCAGACACAATAATGGTATGAAACCCTTGGCTAGCCTGCTGAAGATTCCCTCTTGCTGTAACAACTGACTGCTTCTCCATACTGAACCCAATAATGGACGTTTTCAAAAAATTAACCCCAAACCCCTAATCCTGCTACAAAGGTACTTTCTAGTCGTGCTATGTACTTAAGCAAGGTATGTCTGGATTTGTCTTGATGAGAACAGTATGAAACTGATGTAGTACTCAACCTTGGCACTGAAACCCATGTGCCAGACCCAAAAATATGGTTTTCAGTTTTTGTCGTGATTTTTTCAACAGGAAATCCCTACTAAAACCAAGTTTGGGTCTGCTGCAACCAAGCTTTTGGGCCTGCAGACACAATAATGGTATGAAACCCTTGGCTAGCCTGCTGAAGATTCCCTCTTGCTGTAACAACTGACTGCTTCTCCATACTGAACCCAATAATGGACGTTTTCAAAAAATTAACCCCAAACCCCTAATCCTGCTACAAAGGTACTTTCTAGTCGTGCTATGTACTTAAGCAAGGTATGTCTGGATTTGTCTTGATGAGAACAGTATGAAACTGATGTAGTACTCAACCTTGGCACTGAAACCCATGTGCCAGACCCAAAAATATGGTTTTCAGTTTTTGTCGTGATTTTTTCAACAGGAAATCCCTACTAAAACCAAGTTTGGGTCTGCTGCAACCAAGCTTTTGGGCCTGCAGACACAATAATGGTATGAAACCCTTGGCTAGCCTGCTGAAGATTCCCTCTTGCTGTAACAACTGACTGCTTCTCCATACTGAACCCAATAATGGACGTTTTCAAAAAATTAACCCCAAACCCCTAATCCTGCTACAAAGGTACTTTCTAGTCGTGCTATGTACTTAAGCAAGGTATGTCTGGATTTGTCTTGATGAGAACAGTATGAAACTGATGTAGTACTCAACCTTGGCACTGAAACCCATGTGCCAGACCCAAAAATATGGTTTTCAGTTTTTGTCGTGATTTTTTCAACAGGAAATCCCTACTAAAACCAAGTTTGGGTCTGCTGCAACCAAGCTTTTGGGCCTGCAGACACAATAATGGTATGAAACCCTTGGCTAGCCTGCTGAAGATTCCCTCTTGCTGTAACAACTGACTGCTTCTCCATACTGAACCCAATAATGGACGTTTTCAAAAAATTAACCCCAAACCCCTAATCCTGCTACAAAGGTACTTTCTAGTCGTGCTATGTACTTAAGCAAGGTATGTCTGGATTTGTCTTGATGAGAACAGTATGAAACTGATGTAGTACTCAACCTTGGCACTGAAACCCATGTGCCAGACCCAAAAATATGGTTTTCAGTTTTTGTCGTGATTTTTTCAACAGGAAATCCCTACTAAAACCAAGTTTGGGTCTGCTGCAACCAAGCTTTTGGGCCTGCAGACACAATAATGGTATGAAACCCTTGGCTAGCCTGCTGAAGATTCCCTCTTGCTGTAACAACTGACTGCTTCTCCATACTGAACCCAATAATGGACGTTTTCAAAAAATTAACCCCAAACCCCTAATCCTGCTACAAAGGTACTTTCTAGTCGTGCTATGTACTTAAGCAAGGTATGTCTGGATTTGTCTTGATGAGAACAGTATGAAACTGATGTAGTACTCAACCTTGGCACTGAAACCCATGTGCCAGACCCAAAAATATGGTTTTCAGTTTTTGTCGTGATTTTTTCAACAGGAAATCCCTACTAAAACCAAGTTTGGGTCTGCTGCAACCAAGCTTTTGGGCCTGCAGACACAATAATGGTATGAAACCCTTGGCTAGCCTGCTGAAGATTCCCTCTTGCTGTAACAACTGACTGCTTCTCCATACTGAACCCAATAATGGACGTTTTCAAAAAATTAACCCCAAACCCCTAATCCTGCTACAAAGGTACTTTCTAGTCGTGCTATGTACTTAAGCAAGGTATGTCTGGATTTGTCTTGATGAGAACAGTATGAAACTGATGTAGTACTCAACCTTGGCACTGAAACCCATGTGCCAGACCCAAAAATATGGTTTTCAGTTTTTGTCGTGATTTTTTCAACAGGAAATCCCTACTAAAACCAAGTTTGGGTCTGCTGCAACCAAGCTTTTGGGCCTGCAGACACAATAATGGTATGAAACCCTTGGCTAGCCTGCTGAAGATTCCCTCTTGCTGTAACAACTGACTGCTTCTCCATACTGAACCCAATAATGGACGTTTTCAAAAAATTAACCCCAAACCCCTAATCCTGCTACAAAGGTACTTTCTAGTCGTGCTATGTACTTAAGCAAGGTATGTCTGGATTTGTCTTGATGAGAACAGTATGAAACTGATGTAGTACTCAACCTTGGCACTGAAACCCATGTGCCAGACCCAAAAATATGGTTTTCAGTTTTTGTCGTGATTTTTTCAACAGGAAATCCCTACTAAAACCAAGTTTGGGTCTGCTGCAACCAAGCTTTTGGGCCTGCAGACACAATAATGGTATGAAACCCTTGGCTAGCCTGCTGAAGATTCCCTCTTGCTGTAACAACTGACTGCTTCTCCATACTGAACCCAATAATGGACGTTTTCAAAAAATTAACCCCAAACCCCTAATCCTGCTACAAAGGTACTTTCTAGTCGTGCTATGTACTTAAGCAAGGTATGTCTGGATTTGTCTTGATGAGAACAGTATGAAACTGATGTAGTACTCAACCTTGGCACTGAAACCCATGTGCCAGACCCAAAAATATGGTTTTCAGTTTTTGTCGTGATTTTTTCAACAGGAAATCCCTACTAAAACCAAGTTTGGGTCTGCTGCAACCAAGCTTTTGGGCCTGCAGACACAATAATGGTATGAAACCCTTGGCTAGCCTGCTGAAGATTCCCTCTTGCTGTAACAACTGACTGCTTCTCCATACTGAACCCAATAATGGACGTTTTCAAAAAATTAACCCCAAACCCCTAATCCTGCTACAAAGGTACTTTCTAGTCGTGCTATGTACTTAAGCAAGGTATGTCTGGATTTGTCTTGATGAGAACAGTATGAAACTGATGTAGTACTCAACCTTGGCACTGAAACCCATGTGCCAGACCCAAAAATATGGTTTTCAGTTTTTGTCGTGATTTTTTCAACAGGAAATCCCTACTAAAACCAAGTTTGGGTCTGCTGCAACCAAGCTTTTGGGCCTGCAGACACAATAATGGTATGAAACCCTTGGCTAGCCTGCTGAAGATTCCCTCTTGCTGTAACAACTGACTGCTTCTCCATACTGAACCCAATAATGGACGTTTTCAAAAAATTAACACCCAAACCCCTAATCCTGCTACAAAGGTACTTTCTAGTCGTGCTATGTACTTAAGCAAGGTATGTCTGGATTTGTCTTGATGAGAACAGTATGAAACTGATGTAGTACTCAACCTTGGCACTGAAACCCATGTGCCAGACCCAAAAATATGGTTTTCAGTTTTTGTCGTGATTTTTTCAACAGGAAATCCCTACTAAAACCAAGTTTGGGTCTGCTGCAACCAAGCTTTTGGGCCTGCAGACACAATAATGGTATGAAACCCTTGGCTAGCCTGCTGAAGATTCCCTCTTGCTGTAACAACTGACTGCTTCTCCATACTGAACCCAATAATGGACGTTTTCAAAAAATTAACCCCAAACCCCTAATCCTGCTACAAAGGTACTTTCTAGTCGTGCTATGTACTTAAGCAAGGTATGTCTGGATTTGTCTTGATGAGAACAGTATGAAACTGATGTAGTACTCAACCTTGGCACTGAAACCCATGTGCCAGACCCAAAAATATGGTTTTCAGTTTTTGTCGTGATTTTTTCAACAGGAAATCCCTACTAAAACCAAGTTTGGGTCTGCTGCAACCAAGCTTTTGGGCCTGCAGACACAATAATGGTATGAAACCCTTGGCTAGCCTGCTGAAGATTCCCTCTTGCTGTAACAACTGACTGCTTCTCCATACTGAACCCAATAATGGACGTTTTCAAAAAATTAACCCCAAACCCCTAATCCTGCTACAAAGGTACTTTCTAGTCGTGCTATGTACTTAAGCAAGGTATGTCTGGATTTGTCTTGATGAGAACAGTATGAAACTGATGTAGTACTCAACCTTGGCACTGAAACCCATGTGCCAGACCCAAAAATATGGTTTTCAGTTTTTGTCGTGATTTTTTCAACAGGAAATCCCTACTAAAACCAAGTTTGGGTCTGCTGCAACCAAGCTTTTGGGCCTGCAGACACAATAATGGTATGAAACCCTTGGCTAGCCTGCTGAAGATTCCCTCTTGCTGTAACAACTGACTGCTTCTCCATACTGAACCCAATAATGGACGTTTTCAAAAAATTAACCCCAAACCCCTAATCCTGCTACAAAGGTACTTTCTAGTCGTGCTATGTACTTAAGCAAGGTATGTCTGGATTTGTCTTGATGAGAACAGTATGAAACTGATGTAGTACTCAACCTTGGCACTGAAACCCATGTGCCAGACCCAAAAATATGGTTTTCAGTTTTTGTCGTGATTTTTTCAACAGGAAATCCCTACTAAAACCAAGTTTGGGTCTGCTGCAACCAAGCTTTTGGGCCTGCAGACACAATAATGGTATGAAACCCTTGGCTAGCCTGCTGAAGATTCCCTCTTGCTGTAACAACTGACTGCTTCTCCATACTGAACCCAATAATGGACGTTTTCAAAAAATTAACCCCAAACCCCTAATCCTGCTACAAAGGTACTTTCTAGTCGTGCTATGTACTTAAGCAAGGTATGTCTGGATTTGTCTTGATGAGAACAGTATGAAACTGATGTAGTACTCAACCTTGGCACTGAAACCCATGTGCCAGACCCAAAAATATGGTTTTCAGTTTTTGTCGTGATTTTTTCAACAGGAAATCCCTACTAAAACCAAGTTTGGGTCTGCTGCAACCAAGCTTTTGGGCCTGCAGACACAATAATGGTATGAAACCCTTGGCTAGCCTGCTGAAGATTCCCTCTTGCTGTAACAACTGACTGCTTCTCCATACTGAACCCAATAATGGACGTTTTCAAAAAATTAACCCCAAACCCCTAATCCTGCTACAAAGGTACTTTCTAGTCGTGCTATGTACTTAAGCAAGGTATGTCTGGATTTGTCTTGATGAGAACAGTATGAAACTGATGTAGTACTCAACCTTGGCACTGAAACCCATGTGCCAGACCCAAAAATATGGTTTTCAGTTTTTGTCGTGATTTTTTCAACAGGAAATCCCTACTAAAACCAAGTTTGGGTCTGCTGCAACCAAGCTTTTGGGCCTGCAGACACAATAATGGTATGAAACCCTTGGCTAGCCTGCTGAAGATTCCCTCTTGCTGTAACAACTGACTGCTTCTCCATACTGAACCCAATAATGGACGTTTTCAAAAAATTAACCCCAAACCCCTAATCCTGCTACAAAGGTACTTTCTAGTCGTGCTATGTACTTAAGCAAGGTATGTCTGGATTTGTCTTGATGAGAACAGTATGAAACTGATGTAGTACTCAACCTTGGCACTGAAACCCATGTGCCAGACCCAAAAATATGGTTTTCAGTTTTTGTCGTGATTTTTTCAACAGGAAATCCCTACTAAAACCAAGTTTGGGTCTGCTGCAACCAAGCTTTTGGGCCTGCAGACACAATAATGGTATGAAACCCTTGGCTAGCCTGCTGAAGATTCCCTCTTGCTGTAACAACTGACTGCTTCTCCATACTGAACCCAATAATGGACGTTTTCAAAAAATTAACCCCAAACCCCTAATCCTGCTACAAAGGTACTTTCTAGTCGTGCTATGTACTTAAGCAAGGTATGTCTGGATTTGTCTTGATGAGAACAGTATGAAACTGATGTAGTACTCAACCTTGGCACTGAAACCCATGTGCCAGACCCAAAAATATGGTTTTCAGTTTTTGTCGTGATTTTTTCAACAGGAAATCCCTACTAAAACCAAGTTTGGGTCTGCTGCAACCAAGCTTTTGGGCCTGCAGACACAATAATGGTATGAAACCCTTGGCTAGCCTGCTGAAGATTCCCTCTTGCTGTAACAACTTGACTGCTTCTCCATACTGAACCCAATAATGGACGTTTTCAAAAAATTAACCCCAAACCCCTAATCCTGCTACAAAGGTACTTTCTAGTCGTGCTATGTACTTAAGCAAGGTATGTCTGGATTTGTCTTGATGAGAACAGTATGAAACTGATGTAGTACTCAACCTTGGCACTGAAACCCATGTGCCAGACCCAAAAATATGGTTTTCAGTTTTTGTCGTGATTTTTTCAACAGGAAATCCCTACTAAAACCAAGTTTGGGTCTGCTGCAACCAAGCTTTTGGGCCTGCAGACACAATAATGGTATGAAACCCTTGGCTAGCCTGCTGAAGATTCCCTCTTGCTGTAACAACTGACTGCTTCTCCATACTGAACCCAATAATGGACGTTTTCAAAAAATTAACCCCAAACCCCTAATCCTGCTACAAAGGTACTTTCTAGTCGTGCTATGTACTTAAGCAAGGTATGTCTGGATTTGTCTTGATGAGAACAGTATGAAACTGATGTAGTACTCAACCTTGGCACTGAAACCCATGTGCCAGACCCAAAAATATGGTTTTCAGTTTTTGTCGTGATTTTTTCAACAGGAAATCCCTACTAAAACCAAGTTTGGGTCTGCTGCAACCAAGCTTTTGGGCCTGCAGACACAATAATGGTATGAAACCCTTGGCTAGCCTGCTGAAGATTCCCTCTTGCTGTAACAACTGACTGCTTCTCCATACTGAACCCAATAATGGACGTTTTCAAAAAATTAACCCCAAACCCCTAATCCTGCTACAAAGGTACTTTCTAGTCGTGCTATGTACTTAAGCAAGGTATGTCTGGATTTGTCTTGATGAGAACAGTATGAAACTGATGTAGTACTCAACCTTGGCACTGAAACCCATGTGCCAGACCCAAAAATATGGTTTTCAGTTTTTGTCGTGATTTTTTCAACAGGAAATCCCTACTAAAACCAAGTTTGGGTCTGCTGCAACCAAGCTTTTGGGCCTGCAGACACAATAATGGTATGAAACCCTTGGCTAGCCTGCTGAAGATTCCCTCTTGCTGTAACAACTGACTGCTTCTCCATACTGAACCCAATAATGGACGTTTTCAAAAAATTAACCCCAAACCCCTAATCCTGCTACAAAGGTACTTTCTAGTCGTGCTATGTACTTAAGCAAGGTATGTCTGGATTTGTCTTGATGAGAACAGTATGAAACTGATGTAGTACTCAACCTTGGCACTGAAACCCATGTGCCAGACCCAAAAATATGGTTTTCAGTTTTTGTCGTGATTTTTTCAACAGGAAATCCCTACTAAAACCAAGTTTGGGTCTGCTGCAACCAAGCTTTTGGGCCTGCAGACACAATAATGGTATGAAACCCTTGGCTAGCCTGCTGAAGATTCCCTCTTGCTGTAACAACTGACTGCTTCTCCATACTGAACCCAATAATGGACGTTTTCAAAAAATTAACCCCAAACCCCTAATCCTGCTACAAAGGTACTTTCTAGTCGTGCTATGTACTTAAGCAAGGTATGTCTGGATTTGTCTTGATGAGAACAGTATGAAACTGATGTAGTACTCAACCTTGGCACTGAAACCCATGTGCCAGACCCAAAAATATGGTTTTCAGTTTTTGTCGTGATTTTTTCAACAGGAAATCCCTACTAAAACCAAGTTTGGGTCTGCTGCAACCAAGCTTTTGGGCCTGCAGACACA
The DNA here is from genome assembly GCA_964017235.1 of Sabellastarte sp. h YS-2021. Taxonomy (NCBI): domain Eukaryota; kingdom Metazoa; phylum Annelida; class Polychaeta; order Sabellida; family Sabellidae; genus Sabellastarte; species Sabellastarte sp. h YS-2021. The sequence goes on along the minus strand of CAXHLB010000091.1, from coordinate 7,774 downwards.
ATAATGGTATGAAACCCTTGGCTAGCCTGCTGAAGATTCCCTCTTGCTGTAACAACTGACTGCTTCTCCATACTGAACCCAATAATGGACGTTTTCAAAAAATTAACCCCAAACCCCTAATCCTGCTACAAAGGTACTTTCTAGTCGTGCTATGTACTTAAGCAAGGTATGTCTGGATTTGTCTTGATGAGAACAGTATGAAACTGATGTAGTACTCAACCTTGGCACTGAAACCCATGTGCCAGACCCAAAAATATGGTTTTCAGTTTTTGTCGTGATTTTTTTCAACAGGAAATCCCTACTAAAACCAAGTTTGGGTCTGCTGCAACCAAGCTTTTGGGCCTGCAGACACAATAATGGTATGAAACCCTTGGCTAGCCTGCTGAAGATTCCCTCTTGCTGTAACAACTGACTGCTTCTCCATACTGAACCCAATAATGGACGTTTTCAAAAAATTAACCCCAAACCCCTAATCCTGCTACAAAGGTACTTTCTAGTCGTGCTATGTACTTAAGCAAGGTATGTCTGGATTTGTCTTGATGAGAACAGTATGAAACTGATGTAGTACTCAACCTTGGCACTGAAACCCATGTGCCAGACCCAAAAATATGGTTTTCAGTTTTTGTCGTGATTTTTTCAACAGGAAATCCCTACTAAAACCAAGTTTGGGTCTGCTGCAACCAAGCTTTTGGGCCTGCAGACACAATAATGGTATGAAACCCTTGGCTAGCCTGCTGAAGATTCCCTCTTGCTGTAACAACTGACTGCTTCTCCATACTGAACCCAATAATGGACGTTTTCAAAAAATTAACCCCAAACCCCTAATCCTGCTACAAAGGTACTTTCTAGTCGTGCTATGTACTTAAGCAAGGTATGTCTGGATTTGTCTTGATGAGAACAGTATGAAACTGATGTAGTACTCAACCTTGGCACTGAAACCCATGTGCCAGACCCAAAAATATGGTTTTCAGTTTTTGTCGTGATTTTTTCAACAGGAAATCCCTACTAAAACCAAGTTTGGGTCTGCTGCAACCAAGCTTTTGGGCCTGCAGACACAATAATGGTATGAAACCCTTGGCTAGCCTGCTGAAGATTCCCTCTTGCTGTAACAACTGACTGCTTCTCCATACTGAACCCAATAATGGACGTTTTCAAAAAATTAACCCCAAACCCCTAATCCTGCTACAAAGGTACTTTCTAGTCGTGCTATGTACTTAAGCAAGGTATGTCTGGATTTGTCTTGATGAGAACAGTATGAAACTGATGTAGTACTCAACCTTGGCACTGAAACCCATGTGCCAGACCCAAAAATATGGTTTTCAGTTTTTGTCGTGATTTTTTCAACAGGAAATCCCTACTAAAACCAAGTTTGGGTCTGCTGCAACCAAGCTTTTGGGCCTGCAGACACAATAATGGTATGAAACCCTTGGCTAGCCTGCTGAAGATTCCCTCTTGCTGTAACAACTGACTGCTTCTCCATACTGAACCCAATAATGGACGTTTTCAAAAAATTAACCCCAAACCCCTAATCCTGCTACAAAGGTACTTTCTAGTCGTGCTATGTACTTAAGCAAGGTATGTCTGGATTTGTCTTGATGAGAACAGTATGAAACTGATGTAGTACTCAACCTTGGCACTGAAACCCATGTGCCAGACCCAAAAATATGGTTTTCAGTTTTTGTCGTGATTTTTTCAACAGGAAATCCCTACTAAAACCAAGTTTGGGGTCTGCTGCAACCAAGCTTTTGGGCCTGCAGACACAATAATGGTATGAAACCCTTGGCTAGCCTGCTGAAGATTCCCTCTTGCTGTAACAACTGACTGCTTCTCCATACTGAACCCAATAATGGACGTTTTCAAAAAATTAACCCCAAACCCCTAATCCTGCTACAAAGGTACTTTCTAGTCGTGCTATGTACTTAAGCAAGGTATGTCTGGATTTGTCTTGATGAGAACAGTATGAAACTGATGTAGTACTCAACCTTGGCACTGAAACCCATGTGCCAGACCCAAAAATATGGTTTTCAGTTTTTGTCGTGATTTTTTCAACAGGAAATCCCTACTAAAACCAAGTTTGGGTCTGCTGCAACCAAGCTTTTGGGCCTGCAGACACAATAATGGTATGAAACCCTTGGCTAGCCTGCTGAAGATTCCCTCTTGCTGTAACAACTGACTGCTTCTCCATACTGAACCCAATAATGGACGTTTTCAAAAAATTAACCCCAAACCCCTAATCCTGCTACAAAGGTACTTTCTAGTCGTGCTATGTACTTAAGCAAGGTATGTCTGGATTTGTCTTGATGAGAACAGTATGAAACTGATGTAGTACTCAACCTTGGCACTGAAACCCATGTGCCAGACCCAAAAATATGGTTTTCAGTTTTTGTCGTGATTTTTTCAACAGGAAATCCCTACTAAAACCAAGTTTGGGTCTGCTGCAACCAAGCTTTTGGGCCTGCAGACACAATAATGGTATGAAACCCTTGGCTAGCCTGCTGAAGATTCCCTCTTGCTGTAACAACTGACTGCTTCTCCATACTGAACCCAATAATGGACGTTTTCAAAAAATTAACCCCAAACCCCTAATCCTGCTACAAAGGTACTTTCTAGTCGTGCTATGTACTTAAGCAAGGTATGTCTGGATTTGTCTTGATGAGAACAGTATGAAACTGATGTAGTACTCAACCTTGGCACTGAAACCCATGTGCCAGACCCAAAAATATGGTTTTCAGTTTTTGTCGTGATTTTTTCAACAGGAAATCCCTACTAAAACCAAGTTTGGGTCTGCTGCAACCAAGCTTTTGGGCCTGCAGACACAATAATGGTATGAAACCCTTGGCTAGCCTGCTGAAGATTCCCTCTTGCTGTAACAACTGACTGCTTCTCCATACTGAACCCAATAATGGACGTTTTCAAAAATTAACCCCAAACCCCTAATCCTGCTACAAAGGTACTTTCTAGTCGTGCTATGTACTTAAGCAAGGTATGTCTGGATTTGTCTTGATGAGAACAGTATGAAACTGATGTAGTACTCAACCTTGGCACTGAAACCCATGTGCCAGACCCAAAAATATGGTTTTCAGTTTTTGTCGTGATTTTTTTCAACAGGAAATCCCTACTAAAACCAAGTTTGGGTCTGCTGCAACCAAGCTTTTGGGCCTGCAGACACAATAATGGTATGAAACCCTTGGCTAGCCTGCTGAAGATTCCCTCTTGCTGTAACAACTGACTGCTTCTCCATACTGAACCCAATAATGGACGTTTTCAAAAAATTAACCCCAAACCCCTAATCCTGCTACAAAGGTACTTTCTAGTCGTGCTATGTACTTAAGCAAGGTATGTCTGGATTTGTCTTGATGAGAACAGTATGAAACTGATGTAGTACTCAACCTTGGCACTGAAACCCATGTGCCAGACCCAAAAATATGGTTTTCAGTTTTTGTCGTGATTTTTTCAACAGGAAATCCCTACTAAAACCAAGTTTGGGTCTGCTGCAACCAAGCTTTTGGGCCTGCAGACACAATAATGGTATGAAACCCTTGGCTAGCCTGCTGAAGATTCCCTCTTGCTGTAACAACTGACTGCTTCTCCATACTGAACCCAATAATGGACGTTTTCAAAAAATTAACCCCAAACCCCTAATCCTGCTACAAAGGTACTTTCTAGTCGTGCTATGTACTTAAGCAAGGTATGTCTGGATTTGTCTTGATGAGAACAGTATGAAACTGATGTAGTACTCAACCTTGGCACTGAAACCCATGTGCCAGACCCAAAAATATGGTTTTCAGTTTTTGTCGTGATTTTTTCAACAGGAAATCCCTACTAAAACCAAGTTTGGGTCTGCTGCAACCAAGCTTTTGGGCCTGCAGACACAATAATGGTATGAAACCCTTGGCTAGCCTGCTGAAGATTCCCTCTTGCTGTAACAACTGACTGCTTCTCCATACTGAACCCAATAATGGACGTTTTCAAAAAATTAACCCCAAACCCCTAATCCTGCTACAAAGGTACTTTCTAGTCGTGCTATGTACTTAAGCAAGGTATGTCTGGATTTGTCTTGATGAGAACAGTATGAAACTGATGTAGTACTCAACCTTGGCACTGAAACCCATGTGCCAGACCCAAAAATATGGTTTTCAGTTTTTGTCGTGATTTTTTCAACAGGAAATCCCTACTAAAACCAAGTTTGGGTCTGCTGCAACCAAGCTTTTGGGCCTGCAGACACAATAATGGTATGAAACCCTTGGCTAGCCTGCTGAAGATTCCCTCTTGCTGTAACAACTGACTGCTTCTCCATACTGAACCCAATAATGGACGTTTTCAAAAAATTAACCCCAAACCCCTAATCCTGCTACAAAGGTACTTTCTAGTCGTGCTATGTACTTAAGCAAGGTATGTCTGGATTTGTCTTGATGAGAACAGTATGAAACTGATGTAGTACTCAACCTTGGCACTGAAACCCATGTGCCAGACCCAAAAATATGGTTTTCAGTTTTTGTCGTGATTTTTTCAACAGGAAATCCCTACTAAAACCAAGTTTGGGTCTGCTGCAACCAAGCTTTTGGGCCTGCAGACACAATAATGGTATGAAACCCTTGGCTAGCCTGCTGAAGATTCCCTCTTGCTGTAACAACTGACTGCTTCTCCATACTGAACCCAATAATGGACGTTTTCAAAAAATTAACCCCAAACCCCTAATCCTGCTACAAAGGTACTTTCTAGTCGTGCTATGTACTTAAGCAAGGTATGTCTGGATTTGTCTTGATGAGAACAGTATGAAACTGATGTAGTACTCAACCTTGGCACTGAAACCCATGTGCCAGACCCAAAAATATGGTTTTCAGTTTTTGTCGTGATTTTTTCAACAGGAAATCCCTACTAAAACCAAGTTTGGGTCTGCTGCAACCAAGCTTTTGGGCCTGCAGACACAATAATGGTATGAAACCCTTGGCTAGCCTGCTGAAGATTCCCTCTTGCTGTAACAACTGACTGCTTCTCCATACTGAACCCAATAATGGACGTTTTCAAAAAATTAACCCCAAACCCCTAATCCTGCTACAAAGGTACTTTCTAGTCGTGCTATGTACTTAAGCAAGGTATGTCTGGATTTGTCTTGATGAGAACAGTATGAAACTGATGTAGTACTCAACCTTGGCACTGAAACCCATGTGCCAGACCCAAAAATATGGTTTTCAGTTTTTGTCGTGATTTTTTCAACAGGAAATCCCTACTAAAACCAAGTTTGGGTCTGCTGCAACCAAGCTTTTGGGCCTGCAGACACAATAATGGTATGAAACCCTTGGCTAGCCTGCTGAAGATTCCCTCTTGCTGTAACAACTGACTGCTTCTCCATACTGAACCCAATAATGGACGTTTTCAAAAAATTAACCCCAAACCCCTAATCCTGCTACAAAGGTACTTTCTAGTCGTGCTATGTACTTAAGCAAGGTATGTCTGGATTTGTCTTGATGAGAACAGTATGAAACTGATGTAGTACTCAACCTTGGCACTGAAACCCATGTGCCAGACCCAAAAATATGGTTTTCAGTTTTTGTCGTGATTTTTTCAACAGGAAATCCCTACTAAAACCAAGTTTGGGTCTGCTGCAACCAAGCTTTTGGGCCTGCAGACACAATAATGGTATGAAACCCTTGGCTAGCCTGCTGAAGATTCCCTCTTGCTGTAACAACTGACTGCTTCTCCATACTGAACCCAATAATGGACGTTTTCAAAAAATTAACCCCAAACCCCTAATCCTGCTACAAAGGTACTTTCTAGTCGTGCTATGTACTTAAGCAAGGTATGTCTGGATTTGTCTTGATGAGAACAGTATGAAACTGATGTAGTACTCAACCTTGGCACTGAAACCCATGTGCCAGACCCAAAAATATGGTTTTCAGTTTTTGTCGTGATTTTTTCAACAGGAAATCCCTACTAAAACCAAGTTTGGGTCTGCTGCAACCAAGCTTTTGGGCCTGCAGACACAATAATGGTATGAAACCCTTGGCTAGCCTGCTGAAGATTCCCTCTTGCTGTAACAACTGACTGCTTCTCCATACTGAACCCAATAATGGACGTTTTCAAAAAATTAACCCCAAACCCCTAATCCTGCTACAAAGGTACTTTCTAGTCGTGCTATGTACTTAAGCAAGGTATGTCTGGATTTGTCTTGATGAGAACAGTATGAAACTGATGTAGTACTCAACCTTGGCACTGAAACCCATGTGCCAGACCCAAAAATATGGTTTTCAGTTTTTGTCGTGATTTTTTCAACAGGAAATCCCTACTAAAACCAAGTTTGGGTCTGCTGCAACCAAGCTTTTGGGCCTGCAGACACAATAATGGTATGAAACCCTTGGCTAGCCTGCTGAAGATTCCCTCTTGCTGTAACAACTGACTGCTTCTCCATACTGAACCCAATAATGGACGTTTTCAAAAAATTAACCCCAAACCCCTAATCCTGCTACAAAGGTACTTTCTAGTCGTGCTATGTACTTAAGCAAGGTATGTCTGGATTTGTCTTGATGAGAACAGTATGAAACTGATGTAGTACTCAACCTTGGCACTGAAACCCATGTGCCAGACCCAAAAATATGGTTTTCAGTTTTTGTCGTGATTTTTTCAACAGGAAATCCCTACTAAAACCAAGTTTGGGTCTGCTGCAACCAAGCTTTTGGGCCTGCAGACACAATAATGGTATGAAACCCTTGGCTAGCCTGCTGAAGATTCCCTCTTGCTGTAACAACTGACTGCTTCTCCATACTGAACCCAATAATGGACGTTTTCAAAAAATTAACCCCAAACCCCTAATCCTGCTACAAAGGTACTTTCTAGTCGTGCTATGTACTTAAGCAAGGTATGTCTGGATTTGTCTTGATGAGAACAGTATGAAACTGATGTAGTACTCAACCTTGGCACTGAAACCCATGTGCCAGACCCAAAAATATGGTTTTCAGTTTTTGTCGTGATTTTTTCAACAGGAAATCCCTACTAAAACCAAGTTTGGGTCTGCTGCAACCAAGCTTTTGGGCCTGCAGACACAATAATGGTATGAAACCCTTGGCTAGCCTGCTGAAGATTCCCTCTTGCTGTAACAACTGACTGCTTCTCCATACTGAACCCAATAATGGACGTTTTCAAAAAATTAACCCCAAACCCCTAATCCTGCTACAAAGGTACTTTCTAGTCGTGCTATGTACTTAAGCAAGGTATGTCTGGATTTGTCTTGATGAGAACAGTATGAAACTGATGTAGTACTCAACCTTGGCACTGAAACCCATGTGCCAGACCCAAAAATATGGTTTTCAGTTTTTGTCGTGATTTTTCAACAGGAAATCCCTACTAAAACCAAGTTTGGGTCTGCTGCAACCAAGCTTTTGGCCTGCAGACACAATAATGGTATGAAACCCTTGGCTAGCCTGCTGAAGATTCCCTCTTGCTGTAACAACTGACTGCTTCTCCATACTGAACCCAATAATGGACGTTTTCAAAAAATTAACCCCAAACCCCTAATCCTGCTACAAAGGTACTTTCTAGTCGTGCTATGTACTTAAGCAAGGTATGTCTGGATTTGTCTTGATGAGAACAGTATGAAACTGATGTAGTACTCAACCTTGGCACTGAAACCCATGTGCCAGACCCAAAAATATGGTTTTTCAGTTTTTGTCGTGATTTTTTCAACAGGAAATCCTACTAAAACCAAGTTTGGGTCTGGCAAAGGCCCAATTTGGGCCTGCAGACACAATAATGGTATGAAACCCTTGGCTAGCCTGCT
>CAXHLB010000090.1:0-19900 GCA_964017235.1 Sabellastarte sp. h YS-2021 | reverse complement strand
CAGACTCAGAAAAATGGGTTGCCTTTTCATCGTGGCAAACGTGCAATATGTGCTAATAATCCATCCACTTTAACCCACGGTTGTGCAGAAGCCATTATAGAAGTAAGGCATGAAAGTGTTAGCCAAAAATTAGACCCCCCTCAAAAAAACTTTCCAACAATCTGCTGATCAACTCTAATTGTACAGAATCCAGTCAAAGTTAGACTTGAAAATTGGGCCCAAAATATAGGCCCCAAAAAGTATTTTGAAGGTCAAAAAAATAACCCCCAAAAAGTTTTTTTTGCAAAAAACTTCTGGTCAACTGTGATGATATATTACAGGGGTAGTAATTGTATAATAATGTATAAGCCACCACCAGAACTAAAAATAAAAACTTAAAAACCTGCGGAAGAAGAGGACTGCCTGCCATGAAACTTTTCGTTTAGGATTTGTGAGGTTATGTGGTTGTGCTGTTGACTTAGGACGCCCATAGATGGCGTTAGGGGTTGCTGTCGAAGGTTGTAATAAGGCTGCATTGTTGAGGGTGAGTGGCTCTTTGGCCTTTGGTCTTCAAGGTCAGTAGGCCCTCTCAGTCCGTGGCTACTCAGGATGCTGCTGCAGCTGCCACTCCTGCCATGGTTGGACTTGACCTTGGTCAGGTTGGGTGATTGGGTGATGTGTCTGTTGGGATTCGAACTCTGGTATCTCCTGTTGGGAAAGTCAGAGTGGGTCACCATCAGGCTGGGCTCCTGGTTCTTGTGAATCTGGTTGTAATAGACTGTGGTGTTGGACAGGTCAGTGGTTGGAGAGGCTGGGGTTGACCTTGACAACCTGCTCAGTGGGATCATGGGAACCACACCTTCTGGAGCTCTGGTTGGCCTGAACAGGGGATTGCTGGCCAGGTACCTGTTGGACACGTGGATGCTGTTGTTAAGGATCTGAGGATTGTCTGGCTGGGTTGCCTGGGTGAAGGAGTCAGTCCTTGATGGATGGCCATAGACTGAGGAGGCACTGGAAGAGGGGTGTTTATGACCATCAAGGGTTGTACGGAGAGCGGTTGGTATGTGGCATGTTGTTCTTGGTGCCCATACAGGTCATAGACATTGTTGGTAGGAGTAGCCCTGACAGAGGCAGGTTGGCTCATGGAGATTGGACTGGCCACAGGGAGTTGGGAGAAGGCACTGTCTCTGTGACTGTGGACCGGTGTGGACGGAGTGGTTTGGAAGTGGTAAGTCGACTGTAACATTTGATTGTATTGATGTTTTGGGGCTTCCAGCAAAACAGAGTTGCTGGCAATCTGGTTGTGGGACAGGGACAAACGTTGCTATTGTTATTGATGCCTACTTTGGACTGATCTAAAGATGACCCCGACGAGGTGCCCGTTGAGGATGTGGTTGACGACGAACCACCGGAGGAACTTGAGTGACTATGAGGGGCCAATGACTGCTCCATAAGCTGTACATTGGCTGCATGATTGTTCAAGATGTGGCCATTCTGGTTGACTGCCACCAGGGTTGGTTCCAGTCTGGCCATTTGGAGCCATGGTGGTCTGAGCATACAATTGGTGCCTTGACTTGTCGATGACTGAATCGACGTTGGACTTGGGCTTCTTGTCCCCATTGCTTCCTCTTGAACAGCAGGAGCATTTCCTGAACATCCTACGAATCCTGTTGCGGAACTGCAAGGGAAAAAACATTGGTTATTGTGGTTTGCATTAAAACCAACTTTTAGGCATCATATGACCTACATAGAGTGCCCAATCAAGCATTAATAAGTCACCTTAAAATGACTATGCACTTTTTCATGAGTCCAATGGTCAAAACCTAATTAATATGTTTTACTGAGGATGATGTAGGCTACATATTTTGTTTTTCAGAAAATTCAGTATCTACCATAACAAAGTATGTACCTTCCATTTTGTCCCCTTATATGTAGCGGCTTATAAATAAAGTGTTCGTTATTTTAACTTTCGGCTGTTTGCTTCATAATTCATTGGAAAGAACTGATCTGAGAGAAAAGTTGACTTGAATGAAAACGTTTCTTATGGCAGGTTTTTGATAAAAAGATTTTAATGATTTTAGCAACCCTGTCAAACATTTTGATAATTTATACATTCTGACCGTACTCGAATAATCCAACCATCCGTTAAAAAAAGGGTTTTCTTTGCATTGGTAGATTTACGTGATCCATCAAACTGTCACCATCTTTCAATCCAACACACATTTTATCAATTCATTGTTGTACTTTTTTGAAACATTTTATTTTTTGCAACTTTGTTTCCAAGTGCAGAATTGGAGCAATCAAAAGCCCAACCAATTAAAAATCCATTGCAAAAAAGCAACCTTAATTTTGAAAAACAGGAAGCCTCCTGTCATTCTTCAGACCGGTTTTTTCTTTTTTGTGTTTTGGAAGTATAGATAATACCATTTTTTAACTTGGTAAAATTGCTTATGGTCAGATTAAATGAGTGTCTACTACAGTAGGCCAAGGTAAATGAGCCACAGTAGCACAGAAGCTGCTTGAAAGTGAGAAAAAAAATCCCATTGGGATATTAATGTATATTTGTACAATACTATTGCAAAACAGGACTTTTCGCCGTCATGTTTTGCCCATAAATATGAAATATGTACTACTAAAAATGCAAAAAATTGCCAAAAAAAACTGCCCTCACTACTAATTATTCTATTAAGCAAAAATGGCAAATTAGCAAATTTTCAAATTACTTCAAAAACAAAACGTTCATTATTTTTTCAACATTCTTGAGGTCATTTTTTGGATATGAAGTAAAAACCCTTTTTCCAGTATGAGTATAATTAAATAATATGGGTCAGGCTGACTTCTCACAGCTTCTGGGGGCCATTGTGATGATATAAAAAAAACTTCTTAGCACAAGCCCACACCCTAAGAGGGTGATATCAAAGAAACAAAACGACGATCTCATTTTTTTCTGATGATTCTTTTTCTCTTTTTTCTTCCAGTAGAGGAAGTATGTGTAATAAATTGGAATGTGTAAATGAGCTCCATCAATCTTGAAAAACGTTATATATAAGTTTGCTCAAGGAGTATAAAAAAGGTCGCTCTCTATACCTCCCGCAGATGGAAAAAGACTTCTTAAAAAGAGACAAGAAAAAGAGTGCTAAACGAAAATTCCTCAACAATCTGCACCAAGTTGTGAAAAAACACTACTACCATGACCTGTGTGTGTGTGTGTGCATGCACACGCGGACAGACACACAAAAACCCTTCTTTTTCCCAATTAAAGAGAATGGGTTCCAAAAACGGACTTTCTGCTTGTCCAATTGCATCGAACAATTCATAATTAATTTTTTGCTTTTGTTTCTTTCTCTGCAATCGGTTATATACACAGAATCATACACTATACGTTTGGCATGACATGATACACGATGAGGAGTCCTTATTTTGGCTTTGTTGAAATTACACAAGCAACCTTGATGACTTTTTAATGGAATATTATTAAATTCATAACCCTTTATTTCCTGCCTTCAAAATACCGTGAAATTACATGTGATTTAAACCGATTCCCCTTTGGTAGACGGCATCACTGTGTTTGTATCTGAACACAGTGGCGCAGGAGATCTGAATTTAAGGAAGGAATTTGGCTTTCGTAACTTCTTATAACAAGAACTTTGTTTGGGACAATTTCAATAAAATATTAAAGATATCTATTGTAAATCAACTATTCAAATGAAATTTTGGGATTTTAGGGGCAGAAATTGGTGGGGTTTTTTGGGAGAAATTAATGAAAATTTGAATTGAAAAGCTGCATGAAAATCAGTGAAAATGTTGGTAAAGAAATTGGAAAATCTTTGACAAAATTGGTCCAAATATTGAAAAAAAAATGTGATTGTAATGAAATATTATGAAAACTCTGGTAAAAAATTGCTGATATGAAAAGTTGGTTCAAATTTGTTATTTGCTTTGTTACGTATTTTTGTCATGATGTTAAAAAAAATCCAGTAAGATTTTGCCAGTAAGCCTTGCCTTGGAACAGTATGCAAAAACTTTTTGATTTGTAGCTTTATAGTCTTATTTTATCTTTGTGGCTTCTGGGCAAGTGTGCAGGTGCTGCAACGCACACTTTATGATATCTTTGTATAGTTTCCTTGTGTTTTTATCACCTTCTGCATAAATATTATTGGGGAGAGAGTTGTAACAAAAGTTAAAAGTAAAAAAAAAATACGGTAGTACTCTCAGCCTGATGTATATGCGGACAGGAAATTTTTTAGGGCCTAATTAGAGGCATGTTTTCAAGAAGGAGAGAGGGAAATGTTGAGTGCCCTGGAGTGACGCTCATCGAATTCCCTCTAAATACCGAGTATACCATCTCAATACATTTGATATAATCAGCCATCGAACAATGACCTCCTGGTATTTGTGCACTATTTTCTTTTTAAAGAAAACGTCAGTACTGTTTCTACTTTTTGAAAAAACCACACTTTTATACTATTTTCTGAGGTCCAACTCGTAATAGGCCCTGGCAAACATTAAAGAATGTCGAGTATTAAGACACACACACACACCGATTTGTAATTTTTTTCTGCTGTAAGTTCAAGGCTCGTATTGTATGGTATAGACGGCCTGTGCTTAATGATTTACACTATTACAACCAGGAAAAGAGCAACTACTACTGCAAGTAGTAAAAAATTGTCATTGGGCAATTTGACTGTATCCAAATGACGGCAGCAATTAAACATTTTCTAAGATTAAGGTAATGTAACCATCAAATGTGTGGTCCGTTGTGCTTCACTCTATCTAGTAGTAAGGAGATGAGTTCAAAAATACATGTTTTCGAGCAATATTTTTCATTTCTTTTAATGAAATACTGGTTAACTGTTGCAAATACACGGGTTTAGTGACTGATTAAATGGTTTAACAAGAGATTAACCGGTTTAACAAGAGATTAACCGGTTTACTAAGAGATTAACTGGTTTATAAAGAGATTTAACCGGTTTAACAAGAGGTTTACCAGTCTACTAAGAGATTAACTGGTTTACAAAGGGATTAACTGGTTTACCAAGAGATTAACTGGTTTACGAAAATATAACTGGTTTACCAAGAGATTAACTGGTTTACCAAGGGATTAACTGGTTTATCAAGAGAATAACTGGTTTATCAAGAGAATAACTGGTTTATCAAGAGAATAACTGGTTTATCAAGAGAATAACTGGTTTTCAGAGAGAACAAACCATTTCATATAAACCAGATAATTAACAGGTATTTAAAAAATAGCCATTTTCAAAATATGTACCAATTTTTTCCTCAGCAAATTTGAAATGTTGAGGAAAAACAAAAACTCACCTGTATGATGAGAATGATGATGATCAGGAGACAAATGGTCGACACAACGTAGGTGACGATTTCCAGGGTTATCACAGTTGAAAAGTGTTTTACTCGGTTTGTTTTGGCTGCTCATCTGAGTCAGAGGTGAAGATGATTCCAGACCCAATCCTGGACCCAGCAACGTCGTCTGGAATCTTCATCAAGAGTGCAAAATGGGTTAAGTGATTGCAATGACAGAAAGTGTGGCTCAGGGTGGAGTTGACGACTTCGCAGCCCAGACTGGACCAGGATTGGTCGACAAGTCCCAATGCACGCACGAGGATCGGTCATTTCGCGTTCCAAGTGGTCCAGCTTGATGGTGACGTCCAGGTTGGAGTTGGCAGCCTCCACGACGGAGGCAGAGATGACATGTGAGTTGATGAACCTTTCTGACGTTTGGTCAACACCTTTGAGCACTTCATGCAAGTTTCCGAATGAGAAATAGACAATTTTAATCAATTCTTGGCCACGAATTGACTTGGAGGTAATGCTTGGGGCAACGAGTCTTCTTCGTCGGGCAGGAACTCAGCCAGAGTTTGTCCGTGACGTTGGACATCCATGACTCTGTGAATGCCTTGCTGTTGACTGTCTTTTGCTCCTTCCAGGGCTCCTCCTTCGTCGGATACTGGTGTTGATGGCCTCTGTGGGTGACTGATAGGCTCATTGCTGAAAAAACAGATTGCCATTTATTCATTTCACACATCACATCCATCTTAATATTTATTAATGGACAATGTGCCACAGTGACCCAGATTATGTGCATAGTGAGATGAAATATGAAAAATGTTCTAAACATATAAATTTTGACTTCGTATGCTTTTTCAAACAAAATCAAATCATATTTTTGATTTATTTATTTCAAAACTTTTGATTTCTCAAATTTTCAAAATTTATACAGTAAAAATTTTGAATTTTAAATTTAAACAATATGTGTCTAAAAGAAAAAAAAAACTTTCATAGTATAAAGTAAGATTTCACAATCTTACAATTTTTTCTCAACTTTTAAGTCTTTCAATAGTATTTTTTTAACATTGAATTGATTTTTACTTCATAAAATGTTTACTCTTATTCATTTTTATGGGCTAAAGCAACCTTGCAAAAAGTTTTCATAAAATGGCTACAGCAAATGCCAAAAAAGCCCATATATCTATAGCATATCTTAAGTAGTTTGGACACCCAAACTTTGTTCATTGACTTGATGCACCTTAGGGGCCACTGTGCACAGGAGGCCCAAGCAGAAAAAAGGGGAAAAGAATGCACTTTTTCCTTTATCTATGTTGCAGTTGTGTTCTAGGTCAAGCAGGACACAGTGTCTACTTCATATAATAATAATACATAACTGCTGACAATACATTGAACATGAATGTAAATATTATTGTAATCAAAGTCGTCGACGAACAATGCATGTTTTTGTTATAACGTACTCTCTCTCTGCCTTTTTTGTGCTTCAAACGTTTTCCACATCAATCTGTGAGGTATAGAGAGAAGTCTTTACGACTTTTTTCCCTCTTCTTTGGCCCTTTACAATGACATTGTGTTATGATTCATTTGCGAAAAATTGCACAAGATTTGCAGTGGATAAACTTGAATATGCTTATGCATGCAGAGGGTTTAATTTTTTCTGCAGGAGAATAGAAAGACATAAAAAAAACTTTGGGGGAGAGAAAAGTAGTTTTTTCATGGCCTCAAAATGGGCCTTTAAAGTGCATACTTAATGAGCCTAATTGTAGTCATTATGATGCATTGTTTGATAGCGGAAAAAAGTGCATATTTGTGTTGAAAAGAGAGAAGAAAAAAAAATCTTGTTAAACAAAAAAATCGTTAAGACGCTCAAGACGGTTTTTTTTCAAACTCCAACCAATGTGCAAATAGGGTGTTGCAATTTTCTTTAAAGCCAAATGTGTGCGAAAAAAATCTTTAATCTCCCCCTGGACTCCCCTTTTCTTGCCATTTATATATTCTTTAATCTGCACAAAATGTCCTACAAATATATATAGTATGTACATGTTCACCATTGCACAGAAGTCTGCATGAAGTGAGAATTGTCAACCGCAATTTATTACAACTTTATTAAAAAGAAAAAGAATATTTAAATTTTAAATTGCAGGTTGCAAATTTATTATAAAAAATTATATGTCTCACTTTACAAAATCAAATGGTGGTCAAATTTTGACATGTGTCTGAGCCACTGTGCTCAAGAGATACATATATACAAGACCCTCTTTTCCTTTCAAGCATGTAATGTATTAAAAGGGACACTGAGAGATTTTGGCCCACTTTTACTTGTACTTGAAGCACATTTTTTCTCCTTTCTTACGGGAAAATGGCGATATTAAGAGCAGATAAATCGGCTGATCATTCGATAGGAAAAATTAATCTTCTTCCTACTTCTACTACCAAAACAATGCTCCCTTTCCCCTCTTTTTTCTTCATCCCCCTTTTACCTGCGTGTTTGGTTGACTCAACGAATGTCTTGGGTTCATGGACGACATCAGCCAAGAGAGCAGCGTGGTCATCCAGAGTCTCCATAAGCTGGGAGGCCAGCTTGATCCTGGACGAGGTTGTCAGGTCCCTCCATGCAAATGGATTGGACTTGAGGTTCGAAGCTGACCGCAGTACGTTCTGGAAGATCTCCTGGACAAAGGATTCGGAGTTGAACATGGATTGGTCTGGAGCAAGTATTGCAGCCTGTTGGCAATGGACCTCATCACATTGATGGCTGATTCCAAGTCTCCTCCGTAGAACTCGGTGTCCTGCTTGGCCTTGGTCAGCATTGCCAGCTTGGATGCCAAGACGTTCTCGTGGATCCTTCTCCCTGACCTGGGCCTCCAGATTGGACATGGACTTGGATTTGCAGTCACTCATTGTCAGGCTGGATGGTGGTCCAACTTGGGTTGGATCCATCCAGAGGCATACAGGCCCATCTGGCCAGCCCTGTGAATCCCTCAGGGCAAGGCTGGATGGATACTTCTCCAGACCTTGTCCAGGGCCAGTCCAGGCCTCTGGACAAGACTGGAGGACAATGTGTTTCTTTGAAGATGGGATCTGCAGAGAAGAAAAGAAGGAAAACAAAAATTAGCTTTGTTTGAGAGGTTTTTTTGACATCATATGGAGAGAGAGAAAATATCCCCTTAGAAAAATCTCTGACAATGGACACTCTGTACTTCTTAATCAAGCATCAAAAAAGAGATGACAAAAGAAAGGACAGGGTGTTTCTACATTGAACCCTTTTGTCACAATGACCCCAGTGATGACTGATTCCAGAAAATAAATGTTCTGAAAGAAGTTTGAAAAAACCTTGTTTCACAAAATATCAATTTGAGCATGAACATTCTTTCAAGGTCAAAGTTGCAAATTTTCATCAAGATAGCAAAGTGATTTCATCAGAAGATAAGAGCCTTAGGAGTAAATGATGATTCCCTTTTGGTTTTTGCAATTTTGTATAATTCAAATTTGTTTTTAAGTGACTGCAAAATTCACTTCTTAAATATCAAGGTGTTTTTTTTATTTTTTTTCTATCTTTGGTTCCACTGTGCAATGTAGCATTTTTACTCTTACTGTACCATAAAGTTTGTCCATACACACACAGGGTTTTTGACTTTGGGTTAATCTTCTTGATGTCGATTTGATGCTTGGCTGCTGTCATTACTTCCAGTCAATTTGCCAACTCTCAAAAAAAAGAGTTGAACAATCATGCATTGAGAAAAATCTTGATCAAGCTGCCCCCAGGACACAGCAATATTTAGGCCTCCTACGCTATACATTACTAAAATATGGTTAAGTGGCTAATGCTACTTTTTGGATGATGTGTCCTTGAGATCTTTGTACACAAGTGATGATCCTTTATTTCTCAACTAAGTCTCATTATTTGAGATGAGCATTATTAAGGATTCCATCCACTACAATGGGTCTGTTGACAAAATGTACAGGGTATGAACCTCATGTTGGTTTTTCAACAGTTATACATTGCATTCTGTAGTAAGAGGAGGCTCTTGAAAGAAAGAGAACACTTTGAGAGTAGATTATTTGTCATCAAAGCATTTGTAAATACCATTTTTTCCGACATGGTATTGTGGTATACAGCACCAAAAGGTATATGAAATGCCATCATCATGTGCACGACTCTGAGCAAACACTATGCTTGTATGCTACCAAAAGGACACAGGTCGTCCTTATATAAGTTTACCATTTTTAATGTAAAAACGCGAAGCTAAGGTCCATTTTGAATTGGAAAAAGGCTGCATGAAAGGTTACAAAATGGAAAAAAGGCCCTCTAAAAAAGGACCTTTTTCCAGCCAAGTTTCACACAAAAAAAATTTATAACAACAACATGGTGCTTTGTGTCCTTGGATGTTGTGTAGTTATGGACGTTTATGACTGGAACTTAGGGGGCCCTTGATTGTGCAAAGGATTATGGCCTTTGACTGTCCTTCAAAGGTTTTTTTAAAAGAAAGGTTCACAAACTACTACTACCATGGACTATTCTTGAGAATTATGTATATATTTTTTGAGTTTGTTTCTGTTATGCTTTATAGGAAAGGGAAAAAAATAAACGTTATAAATAGATGTTTGTACATAATATAACACCATAAACATCGAAAAAATGATGACATGTATTGGTTTTTCATGAAAAGAACCGGGGGTCGTTCTGTCTTGGCTGAAAAGGGGTTTTCAGAAAAGGGGGAATGTCTTATTTTGGTTACAAAAGCATTTGCCTCTTGAAAAAAAATTTTTTTAAAGAACAAATTTTTGTGTGTGTCAAACAATTTGGCAAATCAAGAAATTATCAATTGATTTTTTTTTAAAGGGGATGGTAAAACTACCGGCATCCGCCATGCACGCTCAAGCAAGCACGACCGAGCATGGCGCGTCGTGAATTTTGTGCATCGCATCATCTTATGCACTTTTTTTCAGTTATTTTTATGTACTTCGAAAAGTCAACGGTAGATGTCGCTACTGTTGTGAAGTTATGATTGTGCATCGTTTGCCAGTCGACTTTCACCCAGATCAGACTGTTAAATAGCACCCTCTCCCCCTTTTCTCAAAACGGACAAGCAGTGAGAATGCAGACAATGCAGAGATGCAGAGCTCACTTTTCAGGCTCACCGGTTGATCTCTTTTTTTTACCGTCAAGCTATGAAGCGCTGCGTTGCTACTACTTTTTATGTGAAGAATGAAAACAACAGTCTTTTTCCCTCCCCTCCCTTTTTTTCTTTACTACACGGCACACAGTGCAGGCACTCTCTGTTATATGAAAACATGACCCGTTTTCTCTCTCTCTCTCTCTTTCGATGCTATAATATAAATGAAATATTTTTTTGTCAAAAGGAACTTCTTACTATTGACGACAGAATTGAGCATTAGACGAGGATTCCAAAAAGGGGTTTACTTTTGCTGTAGGACGCTCACAAGCTGAGATATTTAACTTTTGCTTTTTTGCTTGATTTGAAGTGAGAAATAGTGTAGCGTTTTTGCAAGGTTTTTTACCCTCGCTTCTTCCATGTTTTTATTTGCACCTTTAACTAAAGTATTTGTGGCTCAGTCATTAGAGTGCTGGACTTCCATCCAGACAACTGGGGTTCAATCCCCGGCAGATACTTTTTTTTTTACTTCTTGTTTTTTTTTCATGATTAAAATCAATATCTTTTTTTGCAAAAGACACATACATGCAGAAAGAGGAGAAAGGTGTTCATAGTACCATTCATTTAGCATGTTTGTTTCTGAAAAAGAAGCATGTACATAGAGGAGAAATGTGCTCATATCATCATATATAGTAAATTCAAATCGTTCATGTAGCATGTTGGTTCCTGGAAAAGAATCATGTGCATAGAAAAAGAGATAGTCATATCATATAGTAGGAATGTCATTTCATTCATGGTAGTCATTTCATTCATGTAGAATATTTATTCCTGGAAAAAAGCATGTGCATAGAGAAGTTCCATCATAACAGATCGTTCGATCCTGAAAGAGAAGCATGGCATACAAATATTCATATAATATATATAGGATAGGATAGATGGAGTCATGTCATAGGAAGTGAAAGTGATAGCATCGGAAAGCATGTCATGTGTTGAATAGAAAAGCATTTCATGTAAATCATAGATCATTTGGTCCTGAAAAAGAAGGCATATGTAAGGGGAAATCCTAGGTAGTTCAAAAGTGACAATGGCCACATTAAGCGCGACTAAACGGCGCCGACAGGCTTGTCCAATGACTTGCCCCAAAGAGAAAATGTGTGTTCAGACCAAGACAAGTTCACTTGTCAAGAGTAAAAAAAGAACTGAGTTAATAACACAAACCCAGAGCCCTTTTATACCTCCATTTTGGCAGTTTTTCTGGTTAATATGGATGGATTAAGTTGTAGGAACTATGCTATGCATGACAACTTAATCCATCCATATTAACCAGAAAAACTGCCAACATGGAGGTATAAAAGGGCTCTGGCTATGTGTTACTGACTCAGTTCTGTTTTAACTCTTGGCAAGTGAACTTGTCTTGGTCTGAACATACACTTTCTCTATGGGGCAAGTCAATGGACAAGCCTGTCGGCACATGCTTCTTTTTCAGGAACCAACATGAATGCTACATATGCCTTTCCTATATGACATGACTACCTCTTTCCTCTATCCATACTATGTTTTTTTTAATGTTTCAACATGCTACTACATGAACGATTTGACTTTACTATATGATATGAACACCTATCTCCTTTATGTACATGACTCATTTTCAGGAGCCAACATGCATAATAATATGCTTTTATTTTTATGCTCTTCTTTATATGCTTTGGTCTTTTTTGTTATGAACCCCTTTCTCCTCTATCTTCATGATTCTTTGATGGAACATCCGTTAATAATGTAGCATTGTAGTATTCAGTACATAAATATGAAAAAAGCTTGAAATATGATTAAAGCCACTGTGGTGTAGTGGTTAGCAAGCCTGGCTTGTAATTGAAGGATACCCGGTTCGATTCCCGCCGGCTCCAGAGGTCAAAGGTGATTTTTTCAACATTATTGTAACACAATGCTTGCTGTACCTACCTTAGTAGGTACAAAATAATAAATAAATAAGCCACCAGGTGGCTTTGCGCGTCCGAGTTTTTCCGAGTACACCCCCACTGCACGCGCGAATCGTGCATGTCACCCGCCCGTAGTTTTACCAGGCCCTTTAGCTAGTTAGCTAGCTAATTTTTCAAAATTTAGCTGTTAGCTAGCTAAAGAAAAAAGCCAGCTAATTCCGATCCCTAGTACAATTTCCCACCTGAATACTTCCTCACCGGCAGATAAAATATCCGGTCTATTTTGACGACGAATTAAAAACCCGGAAACGTTAGATACGATAAAATGACTTAAATAACAATTAAAGTAGTACAACTCTTTTGACGTTTACCATATGAACTGTAACTTTCCTCAAAAATGAGCCGTTTCTGAGCAATCGGCAATTCAAAAAAGGTACTTTTTCCCGGAAAATCCGTTTTTATTTTCTTATTAAGCTATTTTTGCACACTTTTTTCTAAAAACTGGCTTTTTGCTACTCGACCACCTTTTTTGAATCGCTGATACCTCATAAACGGTTCGTTTTTGAGTAGAGTTACATTTCATATGGTAAACGTCAAAAGAGTTGTACTTTAATTGTTATTTTGGTCAAATGTTTGTATCTGACGTCTCCGATTTTTAATTCGTCCGCAAAGTCAAACCGTACTTTTTATCTGCCGGGGAGGAAGTACAAAATATGGACATGCTACACGTCAAATATCACAACCTACCCTTAACTTGATTGTGTTGCTTTTTTGCGGAAAATGTTGTATTGACAGCAATATTTAATTTATATCAAAAAAGATGCTCAAATGTCCCCCATCAAGTTGTTACTGCTATTTTTAGATTTTATTTATATTGAAACAAATTGTAGTTTTGACTGGATATAAAGCTTTAAAAGTTATTCAGGTCAGAACTCAGAACCCCACTCAATTTCAGATGATTCAATCCATTTACCACATTGGTGTCCAATTCAAACTTTTAAAAATGATGAATAAAAGATCGAAGCTTTCATTTAAAAACTTTTTTTGGTTTCAAATTGGTACTTCCTCGTTTGCAAAAAAAAACCGGTCGACTTTGACGACGAATTAAAAATCGGAGACGTCAGATACGATAACCTGACCAAAATAACAATTAAAGTACTACTCTTTTGACGTTTACCATATGAAATCTAACTATGCTCAAAAATGAACCATTTATGAGTAATGAGGCGATTCAAAAAGGTACTTTTTTGAAAAAGTCCGTTTTAATTTTTTTATTAAACAATTTTTGCACACTTTTTCCTAAAAACGGACTTTTTGCTACTCGACCACCTTTTTTGAATCGCTGATAACTCATAAACGGTTCGTTTTTGAGTAGAGTTACATTTCATATGGTAAACGTCAAAAGAGTTGTACTTTAATTGTTATTTTATATCAAATGTTTGTATCTTACGTCTCCGACTTTTAATTCGTCGGCAAAATCGAACCGGCTTTTTTATTGCTAAGGAGGAAGTACTTTGTAATTTGAAAGCAAATGAAACATACTTTTGTAGAAGCAAAATATTCATGTTAAAGCGTGAAAGAGTTATATACCTCCAAGCTATTTTTTCAGAGCAGTGAGGCAACTATACTACGTATAGTCGCACTTTTTGGTTTGTTGAAATCATCATGAGAGTCCCTGTGTTTTTGACCTTAGTGCAAATAGTTTGCAGCGGTCCAGACGATATTTGTGAAAATAAACTTAAACCTCCAGCCTTTTGTCCATCTGACAAGGAAATGGGGGATATGCCACTTGAAACGGTACTATACTCTTGAGGTCCACGTAGCAGCACCCCTTGCCTTTCGCACAACTACAGTGGTTACCGTATGAAATGATGCAAAGGGGAGTAACTTCAGTCAAAAGCACCATTTTTTATCCAATGAAAATGAGAGATGGATGACTTATGCTTAAAAGTCTTACTAAAAGCCCAGTCAACTTTAAGTTGGTCCGTTTTTAAAATCTACTTCTGACCATAGGTGAGCAAGGGGTGGGCTGGAGGGGCCTACCCCCTGCTGAAAAAAATTTTATGACCCCCCCCTAGCCTTCAAAACCACCCCCACCCCCTCAGGAATGGCTTTTGACCCCCTACCCCAGATTTTGAGCTTTTTAAGCTGGCGACGGGTTTTTTAGAAAAAATTTTCTGGAAGAAAAAAAATTTCGCCGGCTGGCGCCGGCACTACTACACTAGGGGCCCTGTAAGTTAGGTCAAGGTGGCGTCAAAACCGCTATTCCATTTATTTACCCATCCTCCCACTCCTTCTCACTCCGGTCAGCTGTGACCGCCACAAAATGGAATCGTTGTTTTGACGCCACCTTGACCTAACTTACAGGGCCCCTAGTGTAGTTTTTGTCCTAAGAGGCCGAAATCAGCAAAAAAAAAAAAAAAAAAAAAAAAAAAAAAATTCGTTGACCCCCCTCCATCCCCATCCTGATTTTTTTATGACCCCCTCTTAGCAAAAATTTTTATGACCCCCCTATCTCCAAAGAGCTTGCTCACCTATGTTTCTGACCCCTACTATCTACTTACTTTAACGCGAAAGAGCTGCTTCATCCATTTGCAACGTGGACCTCTGATACAGCCGGATAGCCATGCGTTTGCAGCCAAGTCTATCAATAGTCAACACACAACTGCAAACCAAACTCTTCTAGCGAATCTGATTGGTCGATATTATTTAAGAGCGTGGAGAAACGAGACTAAAGAGGATTACATCCTCAGATTGCAGCATCAATACTTAAATTTCCTCGTCTTTTATGAACTTTTTCCTGTTGGATCTCCCATAGGAAACAAAACATTTCGGGAAATGGATGAGCTGGATGTTACGAAAAACAGATGTACTGGTTCATTGATTACTACGCAGTATTTCTTGAGGTATAGAGTGTTAATGGTCATGCTGTGCATACAGAAATTCAGTGATCCTCATAAATATTACTATTATAACTTGATAGTGCTGGGCATTGCGTCTGTTCAAATGACCAGACCTTTTCTCCATGTATCCAAGGCAGCGATGGCCGCTGGAAAATAAATGTAAAATTTTGAATTTTCTTATAATAGAAAATGTATCAAATGAATTTTCAGTACAGTCCACGTGAGTCCATAGTGGCATGGATTGGGTTGAACACGGCAGAAATGGGTATTGTTTATGCTTTTTACATCGTGTTTTTCTCATATATTTATTGAAAAAAAAAAACATTCCAGAAGTTAGATACCAAAGCTTTGAATACATAATTGATAGCAGACACAGGGTCACTAAGGTCAAGCTTTATCCAAAATACCAATTCAGTACGAGAAATGACAATCATGACGTGGCCATTTTGAAGTTGGATAGACCAGTTTGCAAGCTTAAACAGCCAATATCTTTGCCATGGAAAGGGACCATAGAAGAAACTTTGGTAAATGATGGAGACATACCAAGCAGGTTTCACAGTTATACAATAATAGTACACTGTGTAATGCAAAAAAATGAGACTGGGTATTTTAAGCGAAACTCTGGAAATACGTAACCGATTTGCAGAATTTAAAGTCTTCCTGAAAGCTGGATAAAATTGCTAAAAAGTACGTATGTACTACTGTGAATAGTTTTTCATAGAAAACCAACCGTTTTTGAGATATTTCCAAAAAAAGTTTAGAACTAAAATTTCGATTTTTTTTAAAATCGCAAAAACAGTAACGGCCAGATATCAAAGCGCCATATTCAGACTAAAATACCCTTTAAGTGCTTCCTTTTAGTTAACAAAATTGTCCGAAAACACCAAACAAACCAGGATTTGCGGTAAAAGTTTCAAAAATTTTTGAACAAAGATGGATTTCTTCCTATAAGTAGTCTGATTTTTTGCATTACTTTTTTTGAAATTGGATGTACAGCTGTCAATATTTCATGCCTTAGAAAAGCATCTGTCTTCGCCATCTGGAACGAGAAGCTGGGTCTTTTCGAGCAAAGTTCTGAGCTGACAATGCTTCTCAAGGAGGTAATGATTGCAGGTTATGGGATCCAACATGGAATAGCCGAATGCAGGACCAATGCTGGAAGATCGCCTCTTCAGTTGTGCAAGTTCCCATTTAGAATTGCGGTAAAAAAGACTTCACCTCACAAAATATTTCAAGTACTGGCAGCTGACTTTTCTGAACCTTTTTTTGATAAATTCTTGAAAAATGGCAAAGATTTACACAAAATGGCTTAAAAGTAGAGAAACTTTAGTATACATAACAATTTGGTCACCCTGTACTCAATAAACAAAAAAAAACTTCACAACATAGTTGCCTGAAGAAGCAAAGGACGAAATTGGCGAAGACATGTTCTGTGAAAAGGTTACAAAACCAAAAGTTTCATGCGAAAAGGAAATACTTCCTCCAGACGTTTACCAAAAATCTTGCAATAACTTTTATCGCGATTGGCCGCATAAGCACGAGAACGGATCGATGCTAAACCTGTTCTCGCATGGGTCAAATACTCTGGACAAATATTCAAGAATGCCGATGGATCCATTAAATGAGTATGAACAAATGTTAACTAAAGATGCACGGAGTTTCAACCAGGCTTAATGTAGTGAAGCAATGGTTTTCCAATATCCACCTTTGTTTCAAGTTGTAAATGACGAAGAAAACTGCACAAAAGAATGCATGGCAAAGATTGATGTTTCAAACTTCAAAGAGTAACAGATAATTACAATTTTATTGTACTAAAATTTTGGAACTAAAGCTTTCTATTCTCTTGATACAGGCTAGGATGGTGCGGAACTTGTGATCCTACGGCTCGTCCCAACGAGAGTGGGTACTGTGGACCAGGGGCAGTAAAGTATCGTCAGGTTGTAGTAGTAAAGACATTGGTATTTTGAGCGTTCAACAAATAGAGATTCAATCTTTGGCAGGCAGTCAAAGATCCGTCGCTCAGGCCCAGGTTTCGCAACGAGATGCCGATAGCGCAACCGGGGAAAAACTGGGGCTTTTGTTCAGAAGAATGCGACGAGTTCATCAGCCAATATACTCCAGAACCAAGTTTCAAAGGCATCGGAATCATGTCAATGTTGTCTGATCAGAAATGCCAAGAACTGTTAAGTGTAGGACTCTCTTGCAGTAGTTTTAGTTGTAGATATAGTATTGGACAATTCTTCCTTGTTTCCAGGAAAGTCTTCGATTTGATCCAGAGTATGAGTTTTGTGCCGCAAACATCGCCACTGACGAAAGAAAGAGGTTCACTCATCGTGATGGCAAAATTGAGCAAATTGAATCGTTGTACTCACTTAATGACCTGATGAGCTACGGAGGTTACTTATTTTGTTTTCACACAACTTGTTCTGTAAGAAAGGTAACGTTGCGCCTAAAAGTCCGATCCTGTTTCTTTGATTGAGGCCTTGCTGCGTTGAGTAAGCACTTTTCTGATTGGTTGATTGCGATCATAGTCACATTTTTACCAAATAAAAGTAAAAAAACTGAACCTCCATTTGGCGTGACCTTTTGTTTTACCTACAGGAGAAGTTGTGTAGTTTTAAAAAAAATCATTGAATTCCTACATGTTCTTTTGTGCTTTCTATTTTTATAGGTTTTTACACTGGTGGAATTTGTTCAGTAAGTCTTTGTTTCTGTAGTCATCCTGATCTTTAAGCATATTATTTTAACTTTTGAGGGAGATTCTGGTGGACCAGCCTTTATGCCCAGAATTGTCGAAAAGGCACAAATGGGATTGGAACTTGACAAGATCATTTTCTTTTTGTATGGAAGCAAAGAAGAGACTTTAACTGTCAACAACATAACCATGACTAGGGATGAAATTTTTGACAATTTTGTCGACAAGCCGATTCTCTTGGGAGTTACATCGTAAGTGCAAATATGGAAAACATTTTATAGTAGTAGTTGATATTCTAACACATTTTGTTTCCAAAAGTCGATCAACTGGTTGCGGACTGTTAAATGAGCCTCCTGTTTTTATCAAAGTTTGGAAAATCATGGATTGGATTATGGCTGAAACCAAAGACTCTGGACAATCAACATCTGATTGTGCCTTGTTCGGAAGTTCACCTTTTTTTCCTGACAAAGTAAAATATCGCTTAGGTGAAATTTACAGGAAGCAAATTATTGATGAGTGGAGAACCAATTTCACTCTCTTTAACGTCGACCACTATGACGCTACTGATAACTTTACTATCAAAATGATTGGGAAACTGAATTGAATAAATCAGCATTACTTATAGTAGCACATTCATGTATTTTCACCAAAGTTGTCATTACAATTGTGACATTGTGGTTGTCTTACTGGAAACGAATCTGGCAGCATTACTACGTAGTATGTAGTACTGCCTATCTCAGTAAGGATAGACAATCCGGTTTGCGTGCAAAAAGGGATTTCAGGGTGGAGCCATGCAATCCCACAAAGTCGAACGTCACGTTTTGTCGCTGTATTATAACCGGTAAAACACCCCCTCAGTGGAGCCGCGATCGCGAAACCCTGCGCGAAACCTACACGCTGAAAGACCCTGACCCAAGAGTGTGTACAAAGTAGGTGATGCATCGCGATGCGATCGCGATGTGCGCTCGGGAGGCGGATCTACCGGTAATAATAAAATGAAAAATCGTGACGTTCGACTTTGTGGGATTGCATGGCTCCACCCTGAAATCCCTTTTTGCACGCAAACCGGATTGTCTATCCGTACTGAGATAGGCAGTACCTATTATGTAAAAGGGAAACTGCATTTCATCAAAGCCATTTCGGGATTTACTAGTTCAGCCAAACCCAGTGCTTCCCAGTGCTTAGTATACGCTGGGGCTGCATGCAATAACCGGTTAATCTGTGTCTGCCAACCGACAAGCAAAAACCCAGGTTCACGAGCGAAGGCATTTTTGCACTTGCTTGAACCCGCGGCCATCTGTCAGCAAGGTAGGGATTTTGAATCCGGACTTTATAAGCCGTTTTGACGGATCATTTCTGCCCGCCTTGGTCGTATCGTTCAAGACATAGTTGGACGGTTCCGCGTAACAAACAATGGGTTCCGGATCGGTGTGTTGAATCATTAAAAACAATCTGATTTCCTCATTTTATATTATATGACTTTTGAAACTTATTAATGTCGGCATCGGCATTTTGAAACCTGCCTTGTATCAAGATTGGTGAGGGCAAAGCCAAAATTAGTTATAGAGTAATTCATGGTGCCTATTCGGACGATTCAAAATCGGCCCCGGTTTCGGACCACGGTTACTCGGACACGGAGGAAAAGTATACCGATTCCTGTTTCGATCTGTGTTCGAACAACGAGAGACTAAACTTATCTCACGCATGGTGATTGATTGAAATGGCAGTTTATTGTATCATATATAGCCAAATAATAGTTATCAATTTAACAGACAACCTATTTTGAGGTTTGTATGTATAATAAACGGGGTATTTGATCTTTGTTTTGGTTAAAATACTAGTAGTAGTAGGATCTAAATCTGTAATGGAACGAGGTACTATGGTGATGGAAGCTAAAATGTTTTCGTCAAATCTAGTCTCCACATGGACACGGGACGTCTGAAAACAGTAACCTGTCCAACTTCT
>CAXHLB010000089.1:0-54338 GCA_964017235.1 Sabellastarte sp. h YS-2021 | reverse complement strand
CTAAGCCAAATATTGGGATGTAATGCTGCAATTTGGGCCAAAGACTGAGGGGGTGGCACCAATAAATATGCAACAGCTTTGGGACTTACAGCTAGCAGTAAATCCGCTGCAGGGAGATTCTGCGACTTGGGATGAAATATACTGGTTGCAGTAATTCATGTATACAGTGGGTCATGTTTCCACCATAACTAAGCCAAATATTGAGATATTATGCTGCAATTTGGTCCAAACACTGAGTAAAAATTACCAATAAAGATGGAGTAGCTTTGACACCTTCGATTTGGGTTAATCTAGGTCACATTGCTCTGTAACCTGCGATGGGGTAGTCTAACTGCATAAAACCCATATACCTGGGACGCCATTTTGGCAGCAGGGCTAAGCCAAATATTGGGATGTAATGCTGCAATTTGGGCCAAAGACTGAGGGGGTGGCACCAATAAATATGCAACAGCTTTGGGACTTACAGCTAGCAGTAAATCCGCTGCAGGGAGATTCTGCGACTTGGGATGAAATATACTGGTTGCAGTAATTCATGTATACAGTGGGTCATGTTTCCACCATAACTAAGCCAAATATTGAGATATTATGCTGCAATTTGGTCCAAACACTGAGTAAAAATTACCAATAAAGATGGAGTAGCTTTGACACCTTCGAATTGGGTTAATCTAGGTCACATTGCTCTGTAACCTGCGATGGGGTAGTCTAACTGCATAAAACCCATATACCTGGGACGCCATTTTGGCAGCAGGGCTAAGCCAAATATTGGGATGTAATGCTGCAATTTGGGCCAAAGACTGAGGGGGTGGCACCAATAAATATGCAACAGCTTTGGGACTTACAGCTAGCAGTAAATCCGCTGCAGGGAGGATTCTGCGACTTGGGATGAAATATACTGGTTGCAGTAATTCATGTATACAGTGGGTCATGTTTCCACCATAACTAAGCCAAATATTGAGATAATTATGCTGCAATTTGGTCCAAACACTGAGTAAAAATTACCAATAAAGATGGAGTAGCTTTGACACCTTCGAATTGGGTTAATCTAGGTCACATTGCTCTGTAACCTGCGATGGGGTAGTCTAACTGCATAAAAACCCATATACCTGGGACGCCATTTTGGCAGCAGGGCTAAGCCAAATATTGGGATGTAATGCTGCAATTTGGGCCAAAGACTGAGGGGGTGGCACCAATAAATATGCAACAGCTTTGGGACTTACAGCTAGCAGTAAATCCGCTGCAGGGAGATTCTGCGACTTGGGATGAAATATACTGGTTGCAGTAATTCATGTATACAGTGGGTCATGTTTCCACCATAACTAAGCCAAATATTGAGATATTATGCTGCAATTTGGTCCAAACACTGAGTAAAAATTACCAATAAAGATGGAGTAGCTTTGACACCTTCGAATTGGGTTAATCTAGGTCACATTGCTCTGTAACCTGCGATGGGGTAGTCTAACTGCATAAAACCCATATACCTGGGACGCCATTTTGGCAGCAGGGCTAAGCCAAATATTGGGATGTAATGCTGCAATTTGGGCCAAAGACTGAGGGGGTGGCACCAATAAATATGCAACAGCTTTGGGACTTACAGCTAGCAGTAAATCCGCTGCAGGGAGATTCTGCGACTTGGGATGAAATATACTGGTTGCAGTAATTCATGTATACAGTGGGTCATGTTTCCACCATAACTAAGCCAAATATTGAGATATTATGCTGCAATTTGGTCCAAACACTGAGTAAAAATTACCAATAAAGATGGAGTAGCTTTGACACCTTCGAATTGGGTTAATCTAGGTCACATTGCTCTGTAACCTGCGATGGGGTAGTCTAACTGCATAAAACCCATATACCTGGGACGCCATTTTGGCAGCAGGGCTAAGCCAAATATTGGGATGTAATGCTGCAATTTGGGCCAAAGACTGAGGGGGTGGCACCAATAAATATGCAACAGCTTTGGGACTTACAGCTAGCAGTAAATCCGCTGCAGGGAGATTCTGCGACTTGGGATGAAATATACTGGTTGCAGTAATTCATGTATACAGTGGGTCATGTTTCCACCATAACTAAGCCAAATATTGAGATATTATGCTGCAATTTGGTCCAAACACTGAGTAAAAATTACCAATAAAGATGGAGTAGCTTTGACACCTTCGAATTGGGTTAATCTAGGTCACATTGCTCTGTAACCTGCGATGGGGTAGTCTAACTGCATAAAACCCATATACCTGGGACGCCATTTTGGCAGCAGGGCTAAGCCAAATATTGGGATGTAATGCTGCAATTTGGGCCAAAGACTGAGGGGGTGGCACCAATAAATATGCAACAGCTTTGGGACTTACAGCTAGCAGTAAATCCGCTGCAGGGAGATTCTGCGACTTGGGATGAAATATACTGGTTGCAGTAATTCATGTATACAGTGGGTCATGTTTCCACCATAACTAAGCCAAATATTGAGATATTATGCTGCAATTTGGTCCAAACACTGAGTAAAAATTACCAATAAAGATGGAGTAGCTTTGACACCTTCGAATTGGGTTAATCTAGGTCACATTGCTCTGTAACCTGCGATGGGGTAGTCTAACTGCATAAAACCCATATACCTGGGACGCCATTTTGGCAGCAGGGCTAAGCCAAATATTGGGATGTAATGCTGCAATTTGGGCCAAAGACTGAGGGGGTGGCACCAATAAATATGCAACAGCTTTGGGACTTACAGCTAGCAGTAAATCCGCTGCAGGGAGATTCTGCGACTTGGGATGAAATATACTGGTTGCAGTAATTCATGTATACAGTGGGTCATGTTTCCACCATAACTAAGCCAAATATTGAGATATTATGCTGCAATTTGGTCCAAACACTGAGTAAAAATTACCAATAAAGATGGAGTAGCTTTGACACCTTCGAATTGGGTTAATCTAGGTCACATTGCTCTGTAACCTGCGATGGGGTAGTCTAACTGCATAAAACCCATATACCTGGGACGCCATTTTGGCAGCAGGGCTAAGCCAAATATTGGGATGTAATGCTGCAATTTGGGCCAAAGACTGAGGGGGTGGCACCAATAAATATGCAACAGCTTTGGGACTTACAGCTAGCAGTAAATCCGCTGCAGGGAGATTCTGCGACTTGGGATGAAATATACTGGTTGCAGTAATTCATGTATACAGTGGGTCATGTTTCCACCATAACTAAGCCAAATATTGAGATATTATGCTGCAATTTGGTCCAAACACTGAGTAAAAATTACCAATAAAGATGGAGTAGCTTTGACACCTTCGAATTGGGTTAATCTAGGTCACATTGCTCTGTAACCTGCGATGGGGTAGTCTAACTGCATAAAACCCATATACCTGGGACGCCATTTTGGCAGCAGGGCTAAGCCAAATATTGGGATGTAATGCTGCAATTTGGGCCAAAGACTGAGGGGGTGGCACCAATAAATATGCAACAGCTTTGGGACTTACAGCTAGCAGTAAATCCGCTGCAGGGAGATTCTGCGACTTGGGATGAAATATACTGGTTGCAGTAATTCATGTATACAGTGGGTCATGTTTCCACCATAACTAAGCCAAATATTGAGATATTATGCTGCAATTTGGTCCAAACACTGAGTAAAAATTACCAATAAAGATGGAGTAGCTTTGACACCTTCGAATTGGGTTAATCTAGGTCACATTGCTCTGTAACCTGCGATGGGGTAGTCTAACTGCATAAAACCCATATACCTGGGACGCCATTTTGGCAGCAGGGCTAAGCCAAATATTGGGATGTAATGCTGCAATTTGGGCCAAAGACTGAGGGGGTGGCACCAATAAATATGCAACAGCTTTGGGACTTACAGCTAGCAGTAAATCCGCTGCAGGGAGATTCTGCGACTTGGGATGAAATATACTGGTTGCAGTAATTCATGTATACAGTGGGTCATGTTTCCACCATAACTAAGCCAAATATTGAGATATTATGCTGCAATTTGGTCCAAACACTGAGTAAAAATTACCAATAAAGATGGAGTAGCTTTGACACCTTCGAATTGGGTTAATCTAGGTCACATTGCTCTGTAACCTGCGATGGGGTAGTCTAACTGCATAAAACCCATATACCTGGGACGCCATTTTGGCAGCAGGGCTAAGCCAAATATTGGGATGTAATGCTGCAATTTGGGCCAAAGACTGAGGGGGTGGCACCAATAAATATGCAACAGCTTTGGGACTTACAGCTAGCAGTAAATCCGCTGCAGGGAGATTCTGCGACTTGGGATGAAATATACTGGTTGCAGTAATTCATGTATACAGTGGGTCATGTTTCCACCATAACTAAGCCAAATATTGAGATATTATGCTGCAATTTGGTCCAAACACTGAGTAAAAATTACCAATAAAGATGGAGTAGCTTTGACACCTTCGAATTGGGTTAATCTAGGTCACATTGCTCTGTAACCTGCGATGGGGTAGTCTAACTGCATAAAACCCATATACCTGGGACGCCATTTTGGCAGCAGGGATAAGCCAAATATTGGGATGTAATGCTGCAATTTGGGCCAAAGACTGAGGGGGTGGCACCAATAAATATGCAACAGCTTTGGGACTTACAGCTAGCAGTAAATCCGCTGCAGGGAGATTCTGCGACTTGGGATGAAATATACTGGTTGCAGTAATTCATGTATACAGTGGGTCATGTTTCCACCATAACTAAGCCAAATATTGAGATATTATGCTGCAATTTGGTCCAAACACTGAGTAAAAATTACCAATAAAGATGGAGTAGCTTTGACACCTTCGAATTGGGTTAATCTAGGTCACATTGCTCTGTAACCTGCGATGGGGTAGTCTAACTGCATAAAACCCATATACCTGGGACGCCATTTTGGCAGCAGGGATAAGCCAAATATTGGGATGTAATGCTGCAATTTGGGCCAAAGACTGAGGGGGTGGCACCAATAAATATGCAACAGCTTTGGGACTTACAGCTAGCAGTAAATCCGCTGCAGGGAGATTCTGCGACTTGGGATGAAATATACTGGTTGCAGTAATTCATGTATACAGTGGGTCATGTTTCCACCATAACTAAGCCAAATATTGAGATATTATGCTGCAATTTGGTCCAAACACTGAGTAAAAATTACCAATAAAGATGGAGTAGCTTTGACACCTTCGAATTGGGTTAATCTAGGTCACATTGCTCTGTAACCTGCGATGGGGTAGTCTAACTGCATAAAACCCATATACCTGGGACGCCATTTTGGCAGCAGGGATAAGCCAAATATTGGGATGTAATGCTGCAATTTGGGCCAAAGACTGAGGGGGTGGCACCAATAAATATGCAACAGCTTTGGGACTTACAGCTAGCAGTAAATCCGCTGCAGGGAGATTCTGCGACTTGGGATGAAATATACTGGTTGCAGTAATTCATGTATACAGTGGGTCATGTTTCCACCATAACTAAGCCAAATATTGAGATATTATGCTGCAATTTGGTCCAAACACTGAGTAAAAATTACCAATAAAGATGGAGTAGCTTTGACACCTTCGAATTGGGTTAATCTAGGTCACATTGCTCTGTAACCTGCGATGGGGTAGTCTAACTGCATAAAACCCATATACCTGGGACGCCATTTTGGCAGCAGGGATAAGCCAAATATTGGGATGTAATGCTGCAATTTGGGCCAAAGACTGAGGGGGTGGCACCAATAAATATGCAACAGCTTTGGGACTTACAGCTAGCAGTAAATCCGCTGCAGGGAGATTCTGCGACTTGGGATGAAATATACTGGTTGCAGTAATTCATGTATACAGTGGGTCATGTTTCCACCATAACTAAGCCAAATATTGAGATATTATGCTGCAATTTGGTCCAAACACTGAGTAAAAATTACCAATAAAGATGGAGTAGCTTTGACACCTTCGAATTGGGTTAATCTAGGTCACATTGCTCTGTAACCTGCGATGGGGTAGTCTAACTGCATAAAACCCATATACCTGGGACGCCATTTTGGCAGCAGGGATAAGCCAAATATTGGGATGTAATGCTGCAATTTGGGCCAAAGACTGAGGGGGTGGCACCAATAAATATGCAACAGCTTTGGGACTTACAGCTAGCAGTAAATCCGCTGCAGGGAGATTCTGCGACTTGGGATGAAATATACTGGTTGCAGTAATTCATGTATACAGTGGGTCATGTTTCCACCATAACTAAGCCAAATATTGAGATATTATGCTGCAATTTGGTCCAAACACTGAGTAAAAATTACCAATAAAGATGGAGTAGCTTTGACACCTTCGAATTGGGTTAATCTAGGTCACATTGCTCTGTAACCTGCGATGGGGTAGTCTAACTGCATAAAACCCATATACCTGGGACGCCATTTTGGCAGCAGGGCTAAGCCAAATATTGGGATGTAATGCTGCAATTTGGGCCAAAGACTGAGGGGGTGGCACCAATAAATATGCAACAGCTTTGGGACTTACAGCTAGCAGTAAATCCGCTGCAGGGAGATTCTGCGACTTGGGATGAAATATACTGGTTGCAGTAATTCATGTATACAGTGGGTCATGTTTCCACCATAACTAAGCCAAATATTGAGATATTATGCTGCAATTTGGTCCAAACACTGAGTAAAAATTACCAATAAAGATGGAGTAGCTTTGACACCTTCGAATTGGGTTAATCTAGGTCACATTGCTCTGTAACCTGCGATGGGGTAGTCTAACTGCATAAAACCCATATACCTGGGACGCCATTTTGGCAGCAGGGCTAAGCCAAATATTGGGATGTAATGCTGCAATTTGGGCCAAAGACTGAGGGGGTGGCACCAATAAATATGCAACAGCTTTGGGACTTACAGCTAGCAGTAAATCCGCTGCAGGGAGATTCTGCGACTTGGGATGAAATATACTGGTTGCAGTAATTCATGTATACAGTGGGTCATGTTTCCACCATAACTAAGCCAAATATTGAGATATTATGCTGCAATTTGGTCCAAACACTGAGTAAAAATTACCAATAAAGATGGAGTAGCTTTGACACCTTCGAATTGGGTTAATCTAGGTCACATTGCTCTGTAACCTGCGATGGGGTAGTCTAACTGCATAAAACCCATATACCTGGGACGCCATTTTGGCAGCAGGGATAAGCCAAATATTGGGATGTAATGCTGCAATTTGGGCCAAAGACTGAGGGGGTGGCACCAATAAATATGCAACAGCTTTGGGACTTACAGCTAGCAGTAAATCCGCTGCAGGGAGATTCTGCGACTTGGGATGAAATATACTGGTTGCAGTAATTCATGTATACAGTGGGTCATGTTTCCACCATAACTAAGCCAAATATTGAGATATTATGCTGCAATTTGGTCCAAACACTGAGTAAAAATTACCAATAAAGATGGAGTAGCTTTGACACCTTCGAATTGGGTTAATCTAGGTCACATTGCTCTGTAACCTGCGATGGGGTAGTCTAACTGCATAAAACCCATATACCTGGGACGCCATTTTGGCAGCAGGGATAAGCCAAATATTGGGATGTAATGCTGCAATTTGGGCCAAAGACTGAGGGGGTGGCACCAATAAATATGCAACAGCTTTGGGACTTACAGCTAGCAGTAAATCCGCTGCAGGGAGATTCTGCGACTTGGGATGAAATATACTGGTTGCAGTAATTCATGTATACAGTGGGTCATGTTTCCACCATAACTAAGCCAAATATTGAGATATTATGCTGCAATTTGGTCCAAACACTGAGTAAAAATTACCAATAAAGATGGAGTAGCTTTGACACCTTCGAATTGGGTTAATCTAGGTCACATTGCTCTGTAACCTGCGATGGGGTAGTCTAACTGCATAAAACCCATATACCTGGGACGCCATTTTGGCAGCAGGGCTAAGCCAAATATTGGGATGTAATGCTGCAATTTGGGCCAAAGACTGAGGGGGTGGCACCAATAAATATGCAACAGCTTTGGGACTTACAGCTAGCAGTAAATCCGCTGCAGGGAGATTCTGCGACTTGGGATGAAATATACTGGTTGCAGTAATTCATGTATACAGTGGGTCATGTTTCCACCATAACTAAGCCAAATATTGAGATATTATGCTGCAATTTGGTCCAAACACTGAGTAAAAATTACCAATAAAGATGGAGTAGCTTTGACACCTTCGAATTGGGTTAATCTAGGTCACATTGCTCTGTAACCTGCGATGGGGTAGTCTAACTGCATAAAACCCATATACCTGGGACGCCATTTTGGCAGCAGGGCTAAGCCAAATATTGGGATGTAATGCTGCAATTTGGGCCAAAGACTGAGGGGGTGGCACCAATAAATATGCAACAGCTTTGGGACTTACAGCTAGCAGTAAATCCGCTGCAGGGAGATTCTGCGACTTGGGATGAAATATACTGGTTGCAGTAATTCATGTATACAGTGGGTCATGTTTCCACCATAACTAAGCCAAATATTGAGATATTATGCTGCAATTTGGTCCAAACACTGAGTAAAAATTACCAATAAAGATGGAGTAGCTTTGACACCTTCGAATTGGGTTAATCTAGGTCACATTGCTCTGTAACCTGCGATGGGGTAGTCTAACTGCATAAAACCCATATACCTGGGACGCCATTTTGGCAGCAGGGATAAGCCAAATATTGGGATGTAATGCTGCAATTTGGGCCAAAGACTGAGGGGGTGGCACCAATAAATATGCAACAGCTTTGGGACTTACAGCTAGCAGTAAATCCGCTGCAGGGAGATTCTGCGACTTGGGATGAAATATACTGGTTGCAGTAATTCATGTATACAGTGGGTCATGTTTCCACCATAACTAAGCCAAATATTGAGATATTATGCTGCAATTTGGTCCAAACACTGAGTAAAAATTACCAATAAAGATGGAGTAGCTTTGACACCTTCGAATTGGGTTAATCTAGGTCACATTGCTCTGTAACCTGCGATGGGGTAGTCTAACTGCATAAAACCCATATACCTGGGACGCCATTTTGGCAGCAGGGCTAAGCCAAATATTGGGATGTAATGCTGCAATTTGGGCCAAAGACTGAGGGGGTGGCACCAATAAATATGCAACAGCTTTGGGACTTACAGCTAGCAGTAAATCCGCTGCAGGGAGATTCTGCGACTTGGGATGAAATATACTGGTTGCAGTAATTCATGTATACAGTGGGTCATGTTTCCACCATAACTAAGCCAAATATTGAGATATTATGCTGCAATTTGGTCCAAACACTGAGTAAAAATTACCAATAAAGATGGAGTAGCTTTGACACCTTCGAATTGGGTTAATCTAGGTCACATTGCTCTGTAACCTGCGATGGGGTAGTCTAACTGCATAAAACCCATATACCTGGGACGCCATTTTGGCAGCAGGGATAAGCCAAATATTGGGATGTAATGCTGCAATTTGGGCCAAAGACTGAGGGGGTGGCACCAATAAATATGCAACAGCTTTGGGACTTACAGCTAGCAGTAAATCCGCTGCAGGGAGATTCTGCGACTTGGGATGAAATATACTGGTTGCAGTAATTCATGTATACAGTGGGTCATGTTTCCACCATAACTAAGCCAAATATTGAGATATTATGCTGCAATTTGGTCCAAACACTGAGTAAAAATTACCAATAAAGATGGAGTAGCTTTGACACCTTCGAATTGGGTTAATCTAGGTCACATTGCTCTGTAACCTGCGATGGGGTAGTCTAACTGCATAAAACCCATATACCTGGGACGCCATTTTGGCAGCAGGGATAAGCCAAATATTGGGATGTAATGCTGCAATTTGGGCCAAAGACTGAGGGGGTGGCACCAATAAATATGCAACAGCTTTGGGACTTACAGCTAGCAGTAAATCCGCTGCAGGGAGATTCTGCGACTTGGGATGAAATATACTGGTTGCAGTAATTCATGTATACAGTGGGTCATGTTTCCACCATAACTAAGCCAAATATTGAGATATTATGCTGCAATTTGGTCCAAACACTGAGTAAAAATTACCAATAAAGATGGAGTAGCTTTGACACCTTCGAATTGGGTTAATCTAGGTCACATTGCTCTGTAACCTGCGATGGGGTAGTCTAACTGCATAAAACCCATATACCTGGGACGCCATTTTGGCAGCAGGGATAAGCCAAATATTGGGATGTAATGCTGCAATTTGGGCCAAAGACTGAGGGGGTGGCACCAATAAATATGCAACAGCTTTGGGACTTACAGCTAGCAGTAAATCCGCTGCAGGGAGATTCTGCGACTTGGGATGAAATATACTGGTTGCAGTAATTCATGTATACAGTGGGTCATGTTTCCACCATAACTAAGCCAAATATTGAGATATTATGCTGCAATTTGGTCCAAACACTGAGTAAAAATTACCAATAAAGATGGAGTAGCTTTGACACCTTCGAATTGGGTTAATCTAGGTCACATTGCTCTGTAACCTGCGATGGGGTAGTCTAACTGCATAAAACCCATATACCTGGGACGCCATTTTGGCAGCAGGGATAAGCCAAATATTGGGATGTAATGCTGCAATTTGGGCCAAAGACTGAGGGGGTGGCACCAATAAATATGCAACAGCTTTGGGACTTACAGCTAGCAGTAAATCCGCTGCAGGGAGATTCTGCGACTTGGGATGAAATATACTGGTTGCAGTAATTCATGTATACAGTGGGTCATGTTTCCACCATAACTAAGCCAAATATTGAGATATTATGCTGCAATTTGGTCCAAACACTGAGTAAAAATTACCAATAAAGATGGAGTAGCTTTGACACCTTCGAATTGGGTTAATCTAGGTCACATTGCTCTGTAACCTGCGATGGGGTAGTCTAACTGCATAAAACCCATATACCTGGGACGCCATTTTGGCAGCAGGGATAAGCCAAATATTGGGATGTAATGCTGCAATTTGGGCCAAAGACTGAGGGGGTGGCACCAATAAATATGCAACAGCTTTGGGACTTACAGCTAGCAGTAAATCCGCTGCAGGGAGATTCTGCGACTTGGGATGAAATATACTGGTTGCAGTAATTCATGTATACAGTGGGTCATGTTTCCACCATAACTAAGCCAAATATTGAGATATTATGCTGCAATTTGGTCCAAACACTGAGTAAAAATTACCAATAAAGATGGAGTAGCTTTGACACCTTCGAATTGGGTTAATCTAGGTCACATTGCTCTGTAACCTGCGATGGGGTAGTCTAACTGCATAAAACCCATATACCTGGGACGCCATTTTGGCAGCAGGGCTAAGCCAAATATTGGGATGTAATGCTGCAATTTGGGCCAAAGACTGAGGGGGTGGCACCAATAAATATGCAACAGCTTTGGGACTTACAGCTAGCAGTAAATCCGCTGCAGGGAGATTCTGCGACTTGGGATGAAATATACTGGTTGCAGTAATTCATGTATACAGTGGGTCATGTTTCCACCATAACTAAGCCAAATATTGAGATATTATGCTGCAATTTGGTCCAAACACTGAGTAAAAATTACCAATAAAGATGGAGTAGCTTTGACACCTTCGAATTGGGTTAATCTAGGTCACATTGCTCTGTAACCTGCGATGGGGTAGTCTAACTGCATAAAACCCATATACCTGGGACGCCATTTTGGCAGCAGGGCTAAGCCAAATATTGGGATGTAATGCTGCAATTTGGGCCAAAGACTGAGGGGGTGGCACCAATAAATATGCAACAGCTTTGGGACTTACAGCTAGCAGTAAATCCGCTGCAGGGAGATTCTGCGACTTGGGATGAAATATACTGGTTGCAGTAATTCATGTATACAGTGGGTCATGTTTCCACCATAACTAAGCCAAATATTGAGATATTATGCTGCAATTTGGTCCAAACACTGAGTAAAAATTACCAATAAAGATGGAGTAGCTTTGACACCTTCGAATTGGGTTAATCTAGGTCACATTGCTCTGTAACCTGCGATGGGGTAGTCTAACTGCATAAAACCCATATACCTGGGACGCCATTTTGGCAGCAGGGATAAGCCAAATATTGGGATGTAATGCTGCAATTTGGGCCAAAGACTGAGGGGGTGGCACCAATAAATATGCAACAGCTTTGGGACTTACAGCTAGCAGTAAATCCGCTGCAGGGAGATTCTGCGACTTGGGATGAAATATACTGGTTGCAGTAATTCATGTATACAGTGGGTCATGTTTCCACCATAACTAAGCCAAATATTGAGATATTATGCTGCAATTTGGTCCAAACACTGAGTAAAAATTACCAATAAAGATGGAGTAGCTTTGACACCTTCGAATTGGGTTAATCTAGGTCACATTGCTCTGTAACCTGCGATGGGGTAGTCTAACTGCATAAAACCCATATACCTGGGACGCCATTTTGGGAGCAGGGATAAGCCAAATATTGGGATGTAATGCTGCAATTTGGGCCAAAGACTGAGGGGGTGGCACCAATAAATATGCAACAGCTTTGGGACTTACAGCTAGCAGTAAATCCGCTGCAGGGAGATTCTGCGACTTGGGATGAAATATACTGGTTGCAGTAATTCATGTATACAGTGGGTCATGTTTCCACCATAACTAAGCCAAATATTGAGATATTATGCTGCAATTTGGTCCAAACACTGAGTAAAAATTACCAATAAAGATGGAGTAGCTTTGACACCTTCGAATTGGGTTAATCTAGGTCACATTGCTCTGTAACCTGCGATGGGGTAGTCTAACTGCATAAAACCCATATACCTGGGACGCCATTTTGGCAGCAGGGCTAAGCCAAATATTGGGATGTAATGCTGCAATTTGGGCCAAAGACTGAGGGGGTGGCACCAATAAATATGCAACAGCTTTGGGACTTACAGCTAGCAGTAAATCCGCTGCAGGGAGATTCTGCGACTTGGGATGAAATATACTGGTTGCAGTAATTCATGTATACAGTGGGTCATGTTTCCACCATAACTAAGCCAAATATTGAGATATTATGCTGCAATTTGGTCCAAACACTGAGTAAAAATTACCAATAAAGATGGAGTAGCTTTGACACCTTCGAATTGGGTTAATCTAGGTCACATTGCTCTGTAACCTGCGATGGGGTAGTCTAACTGCATAAAACCCATATACCTGGGACGCCATTTTGGCAGCAGGGCTAAGCCAAATATTGGGATGTAATGCTGCAATTTGGGCCAAAGACTGAGGGGGTGGCACCAATAAATATGCAACAGCTTTGGGACTTACAGCTAGCAGTAAATCCGCTGCAGGGAGATTCTGCGACTTGGGATGAAATATACTGGTTGCAGTAATTCATGTATACAGTGGGTCATGTTTCCACCATAACTAAGCCAAATATTGAGATATTATGCTGCAATTTGGTCCAAACACTGAGTAAAAATTACCAATAAAGATGGAGTAGCTTTGACACCTTCGAATTGGGTTAATCTAGGTCACATTGCTCTGTAACCTGCGATGGGGTAGTCTAACTGCATAAAACCCATATACCTGGGACGCCATTTTGGCAGCAGGGCTAAGCCAAATATTGGGATGTAATGCTGCAATTTGGGCCAAAGACTGAGGGGGTGGCACCAATAAATATGCAACAGCTTTGGGACTTACAGCTAGCAGTAAATCCGCTGCAGGGAGATTCTGCGACTTGGGATGAAATATACTGGTTGCAGTAATTCATGTATACAGTGGGTCATGTTTCCACCATAACTAAGCCAAATATTGAGATATTATGCTGCAATTTGGTCCAAACACTGAGTAAAAATTACCAATAAAGATGGAGTAGCTTTGACACCTTCGAATTGGGTTAATCTAGGTCACATTGCTCTGTAACCTGCGATGGGGTAGTCTAACTGCATAAAACCCATATACCTGGGACGCCATTTTGGCAGCAGGGCTAAGCCAAATATTGGGATGTAATGCTGCAATTTGGGCCAAAGACTGAGGGGGTGGCACCAATAAATATGCAACAGCTTTGGGACTTACAGCTAGCAGTAAATCCGCTGCAGGGAGATTCTGCGACTTGGGATGAAATATACTGGTTGCAGTAATTCATGTATACAGTGGGTCATGTTTCCACCATAACTAAGCCAAATATTGAGATATTATGCTGCAATTTGGTCCAAACACTGAGTAAAAATTACCAATAAAGATGGAGTAGCTTTGACACCTTCGAATTGGGTTAATCTAGGTCACATTGCTCTGTAACCTGCGATGGGGTAGTCTAACTGCATAAAACCCATATACCTGGGACGCCATTTTGGCAGCAGGGCTAAGCCAAATATTGGGATGTAATGCTGCAATTTGGGCCAAAGACTGAGGGGGTGGCACCAATAAATATGCAACAGCTTTGGGACTTACAGCTAGCAGTAAATCCGCTGCAGGGAGATTCTGCGACTTGGGATGAAATATACTGGTTGCAGTAATTCATGTATACAGTGGGTCATGTTTCCACCATAACTAAGCCAAATATTGAGATATTATGCTGCAATTTGGTCCAAACACTGAGTAAAAATTACCAATAAAGATGGAGTAGCTTTGACACCTTCGAATTGGGTTAATCTAGGTCACATTGCTCTGTAACCTGCGATGGGGTAGTCTAACTGCATAAAACCCATATACCTGGGACGCCATTTTGGCAGCAGGGCTAAGCCAAATATTGGGATGTAATGCTGCAATTTGGGCCAAAGACTGAGGGGGTGGCACCAATAAATATGCAACAGCTTTGGGACTTACAGCTAGCAGTAAATCCGCTGCAGGGAGATTCTGCGACTTGGGATGAAATATACTGGTTGCAGTAATTCATGTATACAGTGGGTCATGTTTCCACCATAACTAAGCCAAATATTGAGATATTATGCTGCAATTTGGTCCAAACACTGAGTAAAAATTACCAATAAAGATGGAGTAGCTTTGACACCTTCGAATTGGGTTAATCTAGGTCACATTGCTCTGTAACCTGCGATGGGGTAGTCTAACTGCATAAAACCCATATACCTGGGACGCCATTTTGGCAGCAGGGCTAAGCCAAATATTGGGATGTAATGCTGCAATTTGGGCCAAAGACTGAGGGGGTGGCACCAATAAATATGCAACAGCTTTGGGACTTACAGCTAGCAGTAAATCCGCTGCAGGGAGATTCTGCGACTTGGGATGAAATATACTGGTTGCAGTAATTCATGTATACAGTGGGTCATGTTTCCACCATAACTAAGCCAAATATTGAGATATTATGCTGCAATTTGGTCCAAACACTGAGTAAAAATTACCAATAAAGATGGAGTAGCTTTGACACCTTCGAATTGGGTTAATCTAGGTCACATTGCTCTGTAACCTGCGATGGGGTAGTCTAACTGCATAAAACCCATATACCTGGGACGCCATTTTGGCAGCAGGGCTAAGCCAAATATTGGGATGTAATGCTGCAATTTGGGCCAAAGACTGAGGGGGTGGCACCAATAAATATGCAACAGCTTTGGGACTTACAGCTAGCAGTAAATCCGCTGCAGGGAGATTCTGCGACTTGGGATGAAATATACTGGTTGCAGTAATTCATGTATACAGTGGGTCATGTTTCCACCATAACTAAGCCAAATATTGAGATATTATGCTGCAATTTGGTCCAAACACTGAGTAAAAATTACCAATAAAGATGGAGTAGCTTTGACACCTTCGAATTGGGTTAATCTAGGTCACATTGCTCTGTAACCTGCGATGGGGTAGTCTAACTGCATAAAACCCATATACCTGGGACGCCATTTTGGCAGCAGGGCTAAGCCAAATATTGGGATGTAATGCTGCAATTTGGGCCAAAGACTGAGGGGGTGGCACCAATAAATATGCAACAGCTTTGGGACTTACAGCTAGCAGTAAATCCGCTGCAGGGAGATTCTGCGACTTGGGATGAAATATACTGGTTGCAGTAATTCATGTATACAGTGGGTCATGTTTCCACCATAACTAAGCCAAATATTGAGATATTATGCTGCAATTTGGTCCAAACACTGAGTAAAAATTACCAATAAAGATGGAGTAGCTTTGACACCTTCGAATTGGGTTAATCTAGGTCACATTGCTCTGTAACCTGCGATGGGGTAGTCTAACTGCATAAAACCCATATACCTGGGACGCCATTTTGGCAGCAGGGCTAAGCCAAATATTGGGATGTAATGCTGCAATTTGGGCCAAAGACTGAGGGGGTGGCACCAATAAATATGCAACAGCTTTGGGACTTACAGCTAGCAGTAAATCCGCTGCAGGGAGATTCTGCGACTTGGGATGAAATATACTGGTTGCAGTAATTCATGTATACAGTGGGTCATGTTTCCACCATAACTAAGCCAAATATTGAGATATTATGCTGCAATTTGGTCCAAACACTGAGTAAAAATTACCAATAAAGATGGAGTAGCTTTGACACCTTCGAATTGGGTTAATCTAGGTCACATTGCTCTGTAACCTGCGATGGGGTAGTCTAACTGCATAAAACCCATATACCTG
Organism: Sabellastarte sp. h YS-2021; assembly: GCA_964017235.1. NCBI lineage: Eukaryota > Metazoa > Annelida > Polychaeta > Sabellida > Sabellidae > Sabellastarte > Sabellastarte sp. h YS-2021. Next base: position 37,857 of record CAXHLB010000089.1, on the reverse strand, counting down.
GGACGCCATTTTGGCAGCAGGGCTAAGCCAAATATTGGGATGTAATGCTGCAATTTGGGCCAAAGACTGAGGGGGTGGCACCAATAAATATGCAACAGCTTTGGGACTTACAGCTAGCAGTAAATCCGCTGCAGGGAGATTCTGCGACTTGGGATGAAATATACTGGTTGCAGTAATTCATGTATACAGTGGGTCATGTTTCCACCATAACTAAGCCAAATATTGAGATATTATGCTGCAATTTGGTCCAAACACTGAGTAAAAATTACCAATAAAGATGGAGTAGCTTTGACACCTTCGAATTGGGTTAATCTAGGTCACATTGCTCTGTAACCTGCGATGGGGTAGTCTAACTGCATAAAACCCATATACCTGGGACGCCATTTTGGCAGCAGGGCTAAGCCAAATATTGGGATGTAATGCTGCAATTTGGGCCAAAGACTGAGGGGGTGGCACCAATAAATATGCAACAGCTTTGGGACTTACAGCTAGCAGTAAATCCGCTGCAGGGAGATTCTGCGACTTGGGATGAAATATACTGGTTGCAGTAATTCATGTATACAGTGGGTCATGTTTCCACCATAACTAAGCCAAATATTGAGATATTATGCTGCAATTTGGTCCAAACACTGAGTAAAAATTACCAATAAAGATGGAGTAGCTTTGACACCTTCGAATTGGGTTAATCTAGGTCACATTGCTCTGTAACCTGCGATGGGGTAGTCTAACTGCATAAAACCCATATACCTGGGACGCCATTTTGGCAGCAGGGCTAAGCCAAATATTGGGATGTAATGCTGCAATTTGGGCCAAAGACTGAGGGGGTGGCACCAATAAATATGCAACAGCTTTGGGACTTACAGCTAGCAGTAAATCCGCTGCAGGGAGATTCTGCGACTTGGGATGAAATATACTGGTTGCAGTAATTCATGTATACAGTGGGTCATGTTTCCACCATAACTAAGCCAAATATTGAGATATTATGCTGCAATTTGGTCCAAACACTGAGTAAAAATTACCAATAAAGATGGAGTAGCTTTGACACCTTCGAATTGGGTTAATCTAGGTCACATTGCTCTGTAACCTGCGATGGGGTAGTCTAACTGCATAAAACCCATATACCTGGGACGCCATTTTGGCAGCAGGGCTAAGCCAAATATTGGGATGTAATGCTGCAATTTGGGCCAAAGACTGAGGGGGTGGCACCAATAAATATGCAACAGCTTTGGGACTTACAGCTAGCAGTAAATCCGCTGCAGGGAGATTCTGCGACTTGGGATGAAATATACTGGTTGCAGTAATTCATGTATACAGTGGGTCATGTTTCCACCATAACTAAGCCAAATATTGAGATATTATGCTGCAATTTGGTCCAAACACTGAGTAAAAATTACCAATAAAGATGGAGTAGCTTTGACACCTTCGAATTGGGTTAATCTAGGTCACATTGCTCTGTAACCTGCGATGGGGTAGTCTAACTGCATAAAACCCATATACCTGGGACGCCATTTTGGCAGCAGGGCTAAGCCAAATATTGGGATGTAATGCTGCAATTTGGGCCAAAGACTGAGGGGGTGGCACCAATAAATATGCAACAGCTTTGGGACTTACAGCTAGCAGTAAATCCGCTGCAGGGAGATTCTGCGACTTGGGATGAAATATACTGGTTGCAGTAATTCATGTATACAGTGGGTCATGTTTCCACCATAACTAAGCCAAATATTGAGATATTATGCTGCAATTTGGTCCAAACACTGAGTAAAAATTACCAATAAAGATGGAGTAGCTTTGACACCTTCGAATTGGGTTAATCTAGGTCACATTGCTCTGTAACCTGCGATGGGGTAGTCTAACTGCATAAAACCCATATACCTGGGACGCCATTTTGGCAGCAGGGCTAAGCCAAATATTGGGATGTAATGCTGCAATTTGGGCCAAAGACTGAGGGGGTGGCACCAATAAATATGCAACAGCTTTGGGACTTACAGCTAGCAGTAAATCCGCTGCAGGGAGATTCTGCGACTTGGGATGAAATATACTGGTTGCAGTAATTCATGTATACAGTGGGTCATGTTTCCACCATAACTAAGCCAAATATTGAGATATTATGCTGCAATTTGGTCCAAACACTGAGTAAAAATTACCAATAAAGATGGAGTAGCTTTGACACCTTCGAATTGGGTTAATCTAGGTCACATTGCTCTGTAACCTGCGATGGGGTAGTCTAACTGCATAAAACCCATATACCTGGGACGCCATTTTGGCAGCAGGGCTAAGCCAAATATTGGGATGTAATGCTGCAATTTGGGCCAAAGACTGAGGGGGTGGCACCAATAAATATGCAACAGCTTTGGGACTTACAGCTAGCAGTAAATCCGCTGCAGGGAGATTCTGCGACTTGGGATGAAATATACTGGTTGCAGTAATTCATGTATACAGTGGGTCATGTTTCCACCATAACTAAGCCAAATATTGAGATATTATGCTGCAATTTGGTCCAAACACTGAGTAAAAATTACCAATAAAGATGGAGTAGCTTTGACACCTTCGAATTGGGTTAATCTAGGTCACATTGCTCTGTAACCTGCGATGGGGTAGTCTAACTGCATAAAACCCATATACCTGGGACGCCATTTTGGCAGCAGGGCTAAGCCAAATATTGGGATGTAATGCTGCAATTTGGGCCAAAGACTGAGGGGGTGGCACCAATAAATATGCAACAGCTTTGGGACTTACAGCTAGCAGTAAATCCGCTGCAGGGAGATTCTGCGACTTGGGATGAAATATACTGGTTGCAGTAATTCATGTATACAGTGGGTCATGTTTCCACCATAACTAAGCCAAATATTGAGATATTATGCTGCAATTTGGTCCAAACACTGAGTAAAAATTACCAATAAAGATGGAGTAGCTTTGACACCTTCGAATTGGGTTAATCTAGGTCACATTGCTCTGTAACCTGCGATGGGGTAGTCTAACTGCATAAAACCCATATACCTGGGACGCCATTTTGGCAGCAGGGCTAAGCCAAATATTGGGATGTAATGCTGCAATTTGGGCCAAAGACTGAGGGGGTGGCACCAATAAATATGCAACAGCTTTGGGACTTACAGCTAGCAGTAAATCCGCTGCAGGGAGATTCTGCGACTTGGGATGAAATATACTGGTTGCAGTAATTCATGTATACAGTGGGTCATGTTTCCACCATAACTAAGCCAAATATTGAGATATTATGCTGCAATTTGGTCCAAACACTGAGTAAAAATTACCAATAAAGATGGAGTAGCTTTGACACCTTCGAATTGGGTTAATCTAGGTCACATTGCTCTGTAACCTGCGATGGGGTAGTCTAACTGCATAAAACCCATATACCTGGGACGCCATTTTGGCAGCAGGGCTAAGCCAAATATTGGGATGTAATGCTGCAATTTGGGCCAAAGACTGAGGGGGTGGCACCAATAAATATGCAACAGCTTTGGGACTTACAGCTAGCAGTAAATCCGCTGCAGGGAGATTCTGCGACTTGGGATGAAATATACTGGTTGCAGTAATTCATGTATACAGTGGGTCATGTTTCCACCATAACTAAGCCAAATATTGAGATATTATGCTGCAATTTGGTCCAAACACTGAGTAAAAATTACCAATAAAGATGGAGTAGCTTTGACACCTTCGAATTGGGTTAATCTAGGTCACATTGCTCTGTAACCTGCGATGGGGTAGTCTAACTGCATAAAACCCATATACCTGGGACGCCATTTTGGCAGCAGGGCTAAGCCAAATATTGGGATGTAATGCTGCAATTTGGGCCAAAGACTGAGGGGGTGGCACCAATAAATATGCAACAGCTTTGGGACTTACAGCTAGCAGTAAATCCGCTGCAGGGAGATTCTGCGACTTGGGATGAAATATACTGGTTGCAGTAATTCATGTATACAGTGGGTCATGTTTCCACCATAACTAAGCCAAATATTGAGATATTATGCTGCAATTTGGTCCAAACACTGAGTAAAAATTACCAATAAAGATGGAGTAGCTTTGACACCTTCGAATTGGGTTAATCTAGGTCACATTGCTCTGTAACCTGCGATGGGGTAGTCTAACTGCATAAAACCCATATACCTGGGACGCCATTTTGGCAGCAGGGCTAAGCCAAATATTGGGATGTAATGCTGCAATTTGGGCCAAAGACTGAGGGGGTGGCACCAATAAATATGCAACAGCTTTGGGACTTACAGCTAGCAGTAAATCCGCTGCAGGGAGATTCTGCGACTTGGGATGAAATATACTGGTTGCAGTAATTCATGTATACAGTGGGTCATGTTTCCACCATAACTAAGCCAAATATTGAGATATTATGCTGCAATTTGGTCCAAACACTGAGTAAAAATTACCAATAAAGATGGAGTAGCTTTGACACCTTCGAATTGGGTTAATCTAGGTCACATTGCTCTGTAACCTGCGATGGGGTAGTCTAACTGCATAAAACCCATATACCTGGGACGCCATTTTGGCAGCAGGGCTAAGCCAAATATTGGGATGTAATGCTGCAATTTGGGCCAAAGACTGAGGGGGTGGCACCAATAAATATGCAACAGCTTTGGGACTTACAGCTAGCAGTAAATCCGCTGCAGGGAGATTCTGCGACTTGGGATGAAATATACTGGTTGCAGTAATTCATGTATACAGTGGGTCATGTTTCCACCATAACTAAGCCAAATATTGAGATATTATGCTGCAATTTGGTCCAAACACTGAGTAAAAATTACCAATAAAGATGGAGTAGCTTTGACACCTTCGAATTGGGTTAATCTAGGTCACATTGCTCTGTAACCTGCGATGGGGTAGTCTAACTGCATAAAACCCATATACCTGGGACGCCATTTTGGCAGCAGGGCTAAGCCAAATATTGGGATGTAATGCTGCAATTTGGGCCAAAGACTGAGGGGGTGGCACCAATAAATATGCAACAGCTTTGGGACTTACAGCTAGCAGTAAATCCGCTGCAGGGAGATTCTGCGACTTGGGATGAAATATACTGGTTGCAGTAATTCATGTATACAGTGGGTCATGTTTCCACCATAACTAAGCCAAATATTGAGATATTATGCTGCAATTTGGTCCAAACACTGAGTAAAAATTACCAATAAAGATGGAGTAGCTTTGACACCTTCGAATTGGGTTAATCTAGGTCACATTGCTCTGTAACCTGCGATGGGGTAGTCTAACTGCATAAAACCCATATACCTGGGACGCCATTTTGGCAGCAGGGCTAAGCCAAATATTGGGATGTAATGCTGCAATTTGGGCCAAAGACTGAGGGGGTGGCACCAATAAATATGCAACAGCTTTGGGACTTACAGCTAGCAGTAAATCCGCTGCAGGGAGATTCTGCGACTTGGGATGAAATATACTGGTTGCAGTAATTCATGTATACAGTGGGTCATGTTTCCACCATAACTAAGCCAAATATTGAGATATTATGCTGCAATTTGGTCCAAACACTGAGTAAAAATTACCAATAAAGATGGAGTAGCTTTGACACCTTCGAATTGGGTTAATCTAGGTCACATTGCTCTGTAACCTGCGATGGGGTAGTCTAACTGCATAAAACCCATATACCTGGGACGCCATTTTGGCAGCAGGGCTAAGCCAAATATTGGGATGTAATGCTGCAATTTGGGCCAAAGACTGAGGGGGTGGCACCAATAAATATGCAACAGCTTTGGGACTTACAGCTAGCAGTAAATCCGCTGCAGGGAGATTCTGCGACTTGGGATGAAATATACTGGTTGCAGTAATTCATGTATACAGTGGGTCATGTTTCCACCATAACTAAGCCAAATATTGAGATATTATGCTGCAATTTGGTCCAAACACTGAGTAAAAATTACCAATAAAGATGGAGTAGCTTTGACACCTTCGAATTGGGTTAATCTAGGTCACATTGCTCTGTAACCTGCGATGGGGTAGTCTAACTGCATAAAACCCATATACCTGGGACGCCATTTTGGCAGCAGGGCTAAGCCAAATATTGGGATGTAATGCTGCAATTTGGGCCAAAGACTGAGGGGGTGGCACCAATAAATATGCAACAGCTTTGGGACTTACAGCTAGCAGTAAATCCGCTGCAGGGAGATTCTGCGACTTGGGATGAAATATACTGGTTGCAGTAATTCATGTATACAGTGGGTCATGTTTCCACCATAACTAAGCCAAATATTGAGATATTATGCTGCAATTTGGTCCAAACACTGAGTAAAAATTACCAATAAAGATGGAGTAGCTTTGACACCTTCGAATTGGGTTAATCTAGGTCACATTGCTCTGTAACCTGCGATGGGGTAGTCTAACTGCATAAAACCCATATACCTGGGACGCCATTTTGGCAGCAGGGCTAAGCCAAATATTGGGATGTAATGCTGCAATTTGGGCCAAAGACTGAGGGGGTGGCACCAATAAATATGCAACAGCTTTGGGACTTACAGCTAGCAGTAAATCCGCTGCAGGGAGATTCTGCGACTTGGGATGAAATATACTGGTTGCAGTAATTCATGTATACAGTGGGTCATGTTTCCACCATAACTAAGCCAAATATTGAGATATTATGCTGCAATTTGGTCCAAACACTGAGTAAAAATTACCAATAAAGATGGAGTAGCTTTGACACCTTCGAATTGGGTTAATCTAGGTCACATTGCTCTGTAACCTGCGATGGGGTAGTCTAACTGCATAAAACCCATATACCTGGGACGCCATTTTGGCAGCAGGGCTAAGCCAAATATTGGGATGTAATGCTGCAATTTGGGCCAAAGACTGAGGGGGTGGCACCAATAAATATGCAACAGCTTTGGGACTTACAGCTAGCAGTAAATCCGCTGCAGGGAGATTCTGCGACTTGGGATGAAATATACTGGTTGCAGTAATTCATGTATACAGTGGGTCATGTTTCCACCATAACTAAGCCAAATATTGAGATATTATGCTGCAATTTGGTCCAAACACTGAGTAAAAATTACCAATAAAGATGGAGTAGCTTTGACACCTTTGAATTGGGTTAATCTAGGTCACATTGCTCTGTAACCTGCGATGGGGTAGTCTAACTGCATAAAACCCATATACCTGGGACGCCATTTTGGCAGCAGGGCTAAGCCAAATATTGGGATGTAATGCTGCAATTTGGGCCAAAGACTGAGGGGGTGGCACCAATAAATATGCAACAGCTTTGGGACTTACAGCTAGCAGTAAATCCGCTGCAGGGAGATTCTGCGACTTGGGATGAAATATACTGGTTGCAGTAATTCATGTATACAGTGGGTCATGTTTCCACCATAACTAAGCCAAATATTGAGATATTATGCTGCAATTTGGTCCAAACACTGAGTAAAAATTACCAATAAAGATGGAGTAGCTTTGACACCTTCGAATTGGGTTAATCTAGGTCACATTGCTCTGTAACCTGCGATGGGGTAGTCTAACTGCATAAAACCCATATACCTGGGACGCCATTTTGGCAGCAGGGCTAAGCCAAATATTGGGATGTAATGCTGCAATTTGGGCCAAAGACTGAGGGGGTGGCACCAATAAATATGCAACAGCTTTGGGACTTACAGCTAGCAGTAAATCCGCTGCAGGGAGATTCTGCGACTTGGGATGAAATATACTGGTTGCAGTAATTCATGTATACAGTGGGTCATGTTTCCACCATAACTAAGCCAAATATTGAGATATTATGCTGCAATTTGGTCCAAACACTGAGTAAAAATTACCAATAAAGATGGAGTAGCTTTGACACCTTCGAATTGGGTTAATCTAGGTCACATTGCTCTGTAACCTGCGATGGGGTAGTCTAACTGCATAAAACCCATATACCTGGGACGCCATTTTGGCAGCAGGGCTAAGCCAAATATTGGGATGTAATGCTGCAATTTGGGCCAAAGACTGAGGGGGTGGCACCAATAAATATGCAACAGCTTTGGGACTTACAGCTAGCAGTAAATCCGCTGCAGGGAGATTCTGCGACTTGGGATGAAATATACTGGTTGCAGTAATTCATGTATACAGTGGGTCATGTTTCCACCATAACTAAGCCAAATATTGAGATATTATGCTGCAATTTGGTCCAAACACTGAGTAAAAATTACCAATAAAGATGGAGTAGCTTTGACACCTTCGAATTGGGTTAATCTAGGTCACATTGCTCTGTAACCTGCGATGGGGTAGTCTAACTGCATAAAACCCATATACCTGGGACGCCATTTTGGCAGCAGGGCTAAGCCAAATATTGGGATGTAATGCTGCAATTTGGGCCAAAGACTGAGGGGGTGGCACCAATAAATATGCAACAGCTTTGGGACTTACAGCTAGCAGTAAATCCGCTGCAGGGAGATTCTGCGACTTGGGATGAAATATACTGGTTGCAGTAATTCATGTATACAGTGGGTCATGTTTCCACCATAACTAAGCCAAATATTGAGATATTATGCTGCAATTTGGTCCAAACACTGAGTAAAAATTACCAATAAAGATGGAGTAGCTTTGACACCTTCGAATTGGGTTAATCTAGGTCACATTGCTCTGTAACCTGCGATGGGGTAGTCTAACTGCATAAAACCCATATACCTGGGACGCCATTTTGGCAGCAGGGCTAAGCCAAATATTGGGATGTAATGCTGCAATTTGGGCCAAAGACTGAGGGGGTGGCACCAATAAATATGCAACAGCTTTGGGACTTACAGCTAGCAGTAAATCCGCTGCAGGGAGATTCTGCGACTTGGGATGAAATATACTGGTTGCAGTAATTCATGTATACAGTGGGTCATGTTTCCACCATAACTAAGCCAAATATTGAGATATTATGCTGCAATTTGGTCCAAACACTGAGTAAAAATTACCAATAAAGATGGAGTAGCTTTGACACCTTCGAATTGGGTTAATCTAGGTCACATTGCTCTGTAACCTGCGATGGGGTAGTCTAACTGCATAAAACCCATATACCTGGGACGCCATTTTGGCAGCAGGGCTAAGCCAAATATTGGGATGTAATGCTGCAATTTGGGCCAAAGACTGAGGGGGTGGCACCAATAAATATGCAACAGCTTTGGGACTTACAGCTAGCAGTAAATCCGCTGCAGGGAGATTCTGCGACTTGGGATGAAATATACTGGTTGCAGTAATTCATGTATACAGTGGGTCATGTTTCCACCATAACTAAGCCAAATATTGAGATATTATGCTGCAATTTGGTCCAAACACTGAGTAAAAATTACCAATAAAGATGGAGTAGCTTTGACACCTTCGAATTGGGTTAATCTAGGTCACATTGCTCTGTAACCTGCGATGGGGTAGTCTAACTGCATAAAACCCATATACCTGGGACGCCATTTTGGCAGCAGGGCTAAGCCAAATATTGGGATGTAATGCTGCAATTTGGGCCAAAGACTGAGGGGGTGGCACCAATAAATATGCAACAGCTTTGGGACTTACAGCTAGCAGTAAATCCGCTGCAGGGAGATTCTGCGACTTGGGATGAAATATACTGGTTGCAGTAATTCATGTATACAGTGGGTCATGTTTCCACCATAACTAAGCCAAATATTGAGATATTATGCTGCAATTTGGTCCAAACACTGAGTAAAAATTACCAATAAAGATGGAGTAGCTTTGACACCTTCGAATTGGGTTAATCTAGGTCACATTGCTCTGTAACCTGCGATGGGGTAGTCTAACTGCATAAAACCCATATACCTGGGACGCCATTTTGGCAGCAGGGCTAAGCCAAATATTGGGATGTAATGCTGCAATTTGGGCCAAAGACTGAGGGGGTGGCACCAATAAATATGCAACAGCTTTGGGACTTACAGCTAGCAGTAAATCCGCTGCAGGGAGATTCTGCGACTTGGGATGAAATATACTGGTTGCAGTAATTCATGTATACAGTGGGTCATGTTTCCACCATAACTAAGCCAAATATTGAGATATTATGCTGCAATTTGGTCCAAACACTGAGTAAAAATTACCAATAAAGATGGAGTAGCTTTGACACCTTCGAATTGGGTTAATCTAGGTCACATTGCTCTGTAACCTGCGATGGGGTAGTCTAACTGCATAAAACCCATATACCTGGGACGCCATTTTGGCAGCAGGGCTAAGCCAAATATTGGGATGTAATGCTGCAATTTGGGCCAAAGACTGAGGGGGTGGCACCAATAAATATGCAACAGCTTTGGGACTTACAGCTAGCAGTAAATCCGCTGCAGGGAGATTCTGCGACTTGGGATGAAATATACTGGTTGCAGTAATTCATGTATACAGTGGGTCATGTTTCCACCATAACTAAGCCAAATATTGAGATATTATGCTGCAATTTGGTCCAAACACTGAGTAAAAATTACCAATAAAGATGGAGTAGCTTTGACACCTTCGAATTGGGTTAATCTAGGTCACATTGCTCTGTAACCTGCGATGGGGTAGTCTAACTGCATAAAACCCATATACCTGGGACGCCATTTTGGCAGCAGGGCTAAGCCAAATATTGGGATGTAATGCTGCAATTTGGGCCAAAGACTGAGGGGGTGGCACCAATAAATATGCAACAGCTTTGGGACTTACAGCTAGCAGTAAATCCGCTGCAGGGAGATTCTGCGACTTGGGATGAAATATACTGGTTGCAGTAATTCATGTATACAGTGGGTCATGTTTCCACCATAACTAAGCCAAATATTGAGATATTATGCTGCAATTTGGTCCAAACACTGAGTAAAAATTACCAATAAAGATGGAGTAGCTTTGACACCTTCGAATTGGGTTAATCTAGGTCACATTGCTCTGTAACCTGCGATGGGGTAGTCTAACTGCATAAAACCCATATACCTGGGACGCCATTTTGGCAGCAGGGCTAAGCCAAATATTGGGATGTAATGCTGCAATTTGGGCCAAAGACTGAGGGGGTGGCACCAATAAATATGCAACAGCTTTGGGACTTACAGCTAGCAGTAAATCCGCTGCAGGGAGATTCTGCGACTTGGGATGAAATATACTGGTTGCAGTAATTCATGTATACAGTGGGTCATGTTTCCACCATAACTAAGCCAAATATTGAGATATTATGCTGCAATTTGGTCCAAACACTGAGTAAAAATTACCAATAAAGATGGAGTAGCTTTGACACCTTCGAATTGGGTTAATCTAGGTCACATTGCTCTGTAACCTGCGATGGGGTAGTCTAACTGCATAAAACCCATATACCTGGGACGCCATTTTGGCAGCAGGGCTAAGCCAAATATTGGGATGTAATGCTGCAATTTGGGCCAAAGACTGAGGGGGTGGCACCAATAAATATGCAACAGCTTTGGGACTTACAGCTAGCAGTAAATCCGCTGCAGGGAGATTCTGCGACTTGGGATGAAATATACTGGTTGCAGTAATTCATGTATACAGTGGGTCATGTTTCCACCATAACTAAGCCAAATATTGAGATATTATGCTGCAATTTGGTCCAAACACTGAGTAAAAATTACCAATAAAGATGGAGTAGCTTTGACACCTTCGAATTGGGTTAATCTAGGTCACATTGCTCTGTAACCTGCGATGGGGTAGTCTAACTGCATAAAACCCATATACCTGGGACGCCATTTTGGCAGCAGGGCTAAGCCAAATATTGGGATGTAATGCTGCAATTTGGGCCAAAGACTGAGGGGGTGGCACCAATAAATATGCAACAGCTTTGGGACTTACAGCTAGCAGTAAATCCGCTGCAGGGAGATTCTGCGACTTGGGATGAAATATACTGGTTGCAGTAATTCATGTATACAGTGGGTCATGTTTCCACCATAACTAAGCCAAATATTGAGATATTATGCTGCAATTTGGTCCAAACACTGAGTAAAAATTACCAATAAAGATGGAGTAGCTTTGACACCTTCGAATTGGGTTAATCTAGGTCACATTGCTCTGTAACCTGCGATGGGGTAGTCTAACTGCATAAAACCCATATACCTGGGACGCCATTTTGGCAGCAGGGCTAAGCCAAATATTGGGATGTAATGCTGCAATTTGGGCCAAAGACTGAGGGGGTGGCACCAATAAATATGCAACAGCTTTGGGACTTACAGCTAGCAGTAAATCCGCTGCAGGGAGATTCTGCGACTTGGGATGAAATATACTGGTTGCAGTAATTCATGTATACAGTGGGTCATGTTTCCACCATAACTAAGCCAAATATTGAGATATTATGCTGCAATTTGGTCCAAACACTGAGTAAAAATTACCAATAAAGATGGAGTAGCTTTGACACCTTCGAATTGGGTTAATCTAGGTCACATTGCTCTGTAACCTGCGATGGGGTAGTCTAACTGCATAAAACCCATATACCTGGGACGCCATTTTGGCAGCAGGGCTAAGCCAAATATTGGGATGTAATGCTGCAATTTGGGCCAAAGACTGAGGGGGTGGCACCAATAAATATGCAACAGCTTTGGGACTTACAGCTAGCAGTAAATCCGCTGCAGGGAGATTCTGCGACTTGGGATGAAATATACTGGTTGCAGTAATTCATGTATACAGTGGGTCATGTTTCCACCATAACTAAGCCAAATATTGAGATATTATGCTGCAATTTGGTCCAAACACTGAGTAAAAATTACCAATAAAGATGGAGTAGCTTTGACACCTTCGAATTGGGTTAATCTAGGTCACATTGCTCTGTAACCTGCGATGGGGTAGTCTAACTGCATAAAACCCATATACCTGGGACGCCATTTTGGCAGGATAACTAAGCCAAATATTGGGATGTAATGCTGCAATTTGGGCCAAAGACTGAGGGGGTGGCACCAATAAATATGCAACAGCTTTGGGACTCACAGCTAGCAGTAAATCCGCTGCAGGGAGATTCTGCGACTTGGGATGAAATATACTGGTTGCAGTAATTCATATATACAGGGGGTCATGTTTCCACCATAACTAAGCCAAATATTGAGATATTATGCTGCAATTTGGTCCAAACACTGAGTAAAAATTACCAATAAAGATGGAGTAGCTTTGACACCTTCGAATTGGGTTAATCTATGTCACATTGCTCTGTAACCTGCGATGGGGTAGTCTAGCTGCATAAAACCCATATACCTGGGACGCCATTTTGGCAGCAGGGCTAAGCCAAATATTGGGATGTAATGCTGCAATTTGGGCCAAAGACTGAGGGGGTGGCACCAATAAATATGCAACAGCTTTGGGACTCACAGCTAGCAGTAAATCCGCTGCAGGGAGATTCTGCGACTTGGGATGAAATATACTGGTTGCAGTAATTCATATATACAGGGGGTCATGTTTCCACCATAACTAAGCCAAATATTGAGATATTATGCTGCAATTTGGTCCAAACACTGAGTAAAAATTACCAATAAAGATGGAGTAGCTTTGACACCTTCGAATTGGGTTAATCTATGTCACATTGCTCTGTAACCTGCGATGGGGTAGTCTAGCTGCATAAAACCCATATACCTGGGACGCCATTTTGGCAGGATAACTAAGCCAAATATTGGGATGTAATGCTGCAATTTGGGCCAAAGACTGAGGGGGTGGCACCAATAAATATGCAACAGCTTTGGGACTTACAGCTAGCAGTAAATCCGCTGCAGGGAGATTCTGCGACTTGGGATGAAATATACTGGTTGCAGTAATTCATATATATAGGGGGTCATGTTTCCACCATAACTAAGCCAAATATTGAGATATTATGCTGCAATTTGGTCCAAACACTGAGTAAAAATTACCAATAAAGATGAAGTAGCTTTGACACTTTCGAATTGGGTTAATCTATGTCACATTGCTCTGTAACCTGCGATGGGGTAGTCTAGCTGCATAAAACCCATATACCTGGGACGCCATTTTGGCAGGATAACTAAGCTAAATATTGGGATGTAATGCTGCAATTTGGGCCAAAGACTGAGGGGGTGGCACCAATAAATATGCAACAGCTTTGGGACTTACAGCTAGCAGTAAATCCGCTGCAGGGAGATTCTGCGACTTGGGATGAAATATACTGGTTGCAGTAATTCATATATACAGGGGGTCATGTTTCCACCATAACTAAGCCAAATATTGAGATATTATGCTGCAATTTGGTCCAAACACTGAGTAAAAATTACCAATAAAGATGGAGTAGCTTTGACACCTTCGAATTGGGTTAATCTATGTCACATTGCTCTGTAACCTGCGATGGGGTAGTCTAGCTGCATAAAACCCATATACCTGGGACGCCATTTTGGCAGGATAACTAAGCCAAATATTGGGATGTAATGCTGCAATTTGGGCCAAAGACTGAGGGGGTGGCACCAATAAATATGCAACAGCTTTGGGACTTACAGCTAGCAGTAAATCCGCTGCAGGGAGATTCTGCGACTTGGGATGAAATATACTGGTTGCAGTAATTCATATATACAGGGGGTCATGTTTCCACCATAACTAAGCCAAATATTGAGATATTATGCTGCAATTTGGTCCAAACACTGAGTAAAAATTACCAATAAAGATGAAGTAGCTTTGACACCTTCGAATTGGGTTAATCTATGTCACATTGCTCTGTAACCTGCGATGGGGTAGTCTAGCTGCATAAAACCCATATACCTGGGACGCCATTTTGGCAGGATAACTAAGCCAAATATTGGGATGTAATGCTGCAATTTGGGCCAAAGACTGAGGGGGTGGCACCAATAAATATGCAACAGCTTTGGGACTTACAGCTAGCAGTAAATCCGCTGCAGGGAGATTCTGCGACTTGGGATGAAATATACTGGTTGCAGTAATTCATATATACAGGGGGTCATGTTTCCACCATAACTAAGCCAAATATTGAGATATTATGCTGCAATTTGGTCCAAACACTGAGTAAAAATTACCAATAAAGATGGAGTAGCTTTGACACCTTCGAATTGGGTTAATCTATGTCACATTGCTCTGTAACCTGCGATGGGGTAGTCTAGCTGCATAAAACCCATATACCTGGGACGCCATTTTGGCAGGATAACTAAGCCAAATATTGGGATGTAATGCTGCAATTTGGGCCAAAGACTGAGGGGGTGGCACCAATAAATATGCAACAGCTTTGGGACTCACAGCTAGCAGTAAATCCGCTGCAGGGAGATTCTGCGACTTGGGATGAAATATACTGGTTGCAGTAATTCATATATACAGGGGGTCATGTTTCCACCATAACTAAGCCAAATATTGAGATATTATGCTGCAATTTGGTCCAAACACTGAGTAAAAATTACCAATAAAGATGGAGTAGCTTTGACACCTTCGAATTGGGTTAATCTATGTCACATTGCTCTGTAACCTGCGATGGGGTAGTCTAGCTGCATAAAACCCATATACCTGGGACGCCATTTTGGCAGGATAACTAAGCCAAATATTGGGATGTAATGCTGCAATTTGGGCCAAAGACTGAGGGGGTGGCACCAATAAATATGCAACAGCTTTGGGACTTACAGCTAGCAGTAAATCCGCTGCAGGGAGATTCTGCGACTTGGGATGAAATATACTGGTTGCAGTAATTCATATATATAGGGGGTCATGTTTCCACCATAACTAAGCCAAATATTGAGATATTATGCTGCAATTTGGTCCAAACACTGAGTAAAAATTACCAATAAAGATGAAGTAGCTTTGACACTTTCGAATTGGGTTAATCTATGTCACATTGCTCTGTAACCTGCGATGGGGTAGTCTAGCTGCATAAAACCCATATACCTGGGACGCCATTTTGGCAGGATAACTAAGCTAAATATTGGGATGTAATGCTGCAATTTGGGCCAAAGACTGAGGGGGTGGCACCAATAAATATGCAACAGCTTTGGGACTTACAGCTAGCAGTAAATCCGCTGCAGGGAGATTCTGCGACTTGGGATGAAATATACTGGTTGCAGTAATTCATATATACAGGGGGTCATGTTTCCACCATAACTAAGCCAAATATTGAGATATTATGCTGCAATTTGGTCCAAACACTGAGTAAAAATTACCAATAAAGATGGAGTAGCTTTGACACCTTCGAATTGGGTTAATCTATGTCACATTGCTCTGTAACCTGCGATGGGGTAGTCTAGCTGCATAAAACCCATATACCTGGGACGCCATTTTGGCAGGATAACTAAGCCAAATATTGGGATGTAATGCTGCAATTTGGGCCAAAGACTGAGGGGGTGGCACCAATAAATATGCAACAGCTTTGGGACTCACAGCTAGCAGTAAATCCGCTGCAGGGAGATTCTGCGACTTGGGATGAAATATACTGGTTGCAGTAATTCATATATACAGGGGGTCATGTTTCCACCATAACTAAGCCAAATATTGAGATATTATGCTGCAATTTGGTCCAAACACTGAGTAAAAATTACCAATAAAGATGGAGTAGCTTTGACACCTTCGAATTGGGTTAATCTATGTCACATTGCTCTGTAACCTGCGATGGGGTAGTCTAGCTGCATAAAACCCATATACCTGGGACGCCATTTTGGCAGGATAACTAAGCCAAATATTGGGATGTAATGCTGCAATTTGGGCCAAAGACTGAGGGGGTGGCACCAATAAATATGCAACAGCTTTGGGACTTACAGCTAGCAGTAAATCCGCTGCAGGGAGATTCTGCGACTTGGGATGAAATATACTGGTTGCAGTAATTCATATATATAGGGGGTCATGTTTCCACCATAACTAAGCCAAATATTGAGATATTATGCTGCAATTTGGTCCAAACACTGAGTAAAAATTACCAATAAAGATGAAGTAGCTTTGACACTTTCGAATTGGGTTAATCTATGTCACATTGCTCTGTAACCTGCGATGGGGTAGTCTAGCTGCATAAAACCCATATACCTGGGACGCCATTTTGGCAGGATAACTAAGCTAAATATTGGGATGTAATGCTGCAATTTGGGCCAAAGACTGAGGGGGTGGCACCAATAAATATGCAACAGCTTTGGGACTTACAGCTAGCAGTAAATCCGCTGCAGGGAGATTCTGCGACTTGGGATGAAATATACTGGTTGCAGTAATTCATATATACAGGGGGTCATGTTTCCACCATAACTAAGCCAAATATTGAGATATTATGCTGCAATTTGGTCCAAACACTGAGTAAAAATTACCAATAAAGATGAAGTAGCTTTGACACTTTCGAATTGGGTTAATCTATGTCACATTGCTCTGTAACCTGCGATGGGGTAGTCTAGCTGCATAAAACCCATATACCTGGGACGCCATTTTGGCAGGATAACTAAGCTAAATATTGGGATGTAATGCTGCAATTTGGGCCAAAGACTGAGGGGGTGGCACCAATAAATATGCAACAGCTTTGGGACTTACAGCTAGCAGTAAATCCGCTGCAGGGAGATTCTGCGACTTGGGATGAAATATACTGGTTGCAGTAATTCATATATACAGGGGGTCATGTTTCCACCATAACTAAGCCAAATATTGAGATATTATGCTGCAATTTGGTCCAAACACTGAGTAAAAATTACCAATAAAGATGAAGTAGCTTTGACACTTTCGCATTGGGTTAATCTATGTCACATTGCTCTGTAACCTGCGATGGGGTAGTCTAGCTGCATAAAACCCATATACCTGGGACGCCATTTTGGCAGGATAACTAAGCCAAATATTGGGATGTAATGCTGCAATTTGGGCCAAAGACTGAGGGGGTGGCACCAATAAATATGCAACAGCTTTGGGACTTACAGCTAGCAGTAAATCCGCTGCAGGGAGATTCTGCGACTTGGGATGAAATATACTGGTTGCAGTAATTCATATATACAGGGGGTCATGTTTCCACCATAACTAAGCCAAATATTGAGATATTATGCTGCAATTTGGTCCAAACACTGAGTAAAAATTACCAATAAAGATGGAGTAGCTTTGACACCTTCGAATTGGGTTAATCTATGTCACATTGCTCTGTAACCTGCGATGGGGTAGTCTAGCTGCATAAAACCCATATACCTGGGACGCCATTTTGGCAGGATAACTAAGCCAAATATTGGGATGTAATGCTGCAATTTGGGCCAAAGACTGAGGGGGTGGCACCAATAAATATGCAACAGCTTTGGGACTTACAGCTAGCAGTAAATCCGCTGCAGGGAGATTCTGCGACTTGGGATGAAATATACTGGTTGCAGTAATTCATATATACAGGGGGTCATGTTTCCACCATAACTAAGCCAAATATTGAGATATTATGCTGCAATTTGGTCCAAACACTGAGTAAAAATTACCAATAAAGATGAAGTAGCTTTGACACTTTCGAATTGGGTTAATCTATGTCACATTGCTCTGTAACCTGCGATGGGGTAGTCTAGCTGCATAAAACCCATATACCTGGGACGCCATTTTGGCAGGATAACTAAGCTAAATATTGGGATGTAATGCTGCAATTTGGGCCAAAGACTGAGGGGGTGGCACCAATAAATATGCAACAGCTTTGGGACTTACAGCTAGCAGTAAATCCGCTGCAGGGAGATTCTGCGACTTGGGATGAAATATACTGGTTGCAGTAATTCATATATACAGGGGGTCATGTTTCCACCATAACTAAGCCAAATATTGAGATATTATGCTGCAATTTGGTCCAAACACTGAGTAAAAATTACCAATAAAGATGAAGTAGCTTTGACACTTTCGAATTGGGTTAATCTATGTCACATTGCTCTGTAACCTGCGATGGGGTAGTCTAGCTGCATAAAACCCATATACCTGGGACGCCATTTTGGCAGGATAACTAAGCCAAATATTGGGATGTAATGCTGCAATTTGGGCCAAAGACTGAGGGGGTGGCACCAATAAATATGCAACAGCTTTGGGACTTAGAGCTAGCAGTAAATCCCCTGCAGGGAGATTCTGCGACTTGGGATGAAATATACTGGTTGCAGTAATTCATATATACAGGGGGTCATGTTTCCACCATAACTAAGCCAAATATTGAGATATTATGCTGCAATTTGGTCCAAACACTGAGTAAAAATTACCAATAAAGATGAAGTAGCTTTGACACTTTCGCATTGGGTTAATCTATGTCACATTGCTCTGTAACCTGCGATGGGGTAGTCTAGCTGCATAAAACCCATATACCTGGGACGCCATTTTGGCAGGATAACTAAGCCAAATATTGGGATGTAATGCTGCAATTTGGGCCAAAGACTGAGGGGGTGGCACCAATAAATATGCAACAGCTTTGGGACTTACAGCTAGCAGTAAATCCGCTGCAGGGAGATTCTGCGACTTGGGATGAAATATACTGGTTGCAGTAATTCATATATACAGGGGGTCATGTTTCCACCATAACTAAGCCAAATATTGAGATATTATGCTGCAATTTGGTCCAAACACTGAGTAAAAATTACCAATAAAGATGGAGTAGCTTTGACACCTTCGAATTGGGTTAATCTATGTCACATTGCTCTGTAACCTGCGATGGGGTAGTCTAGCTGCATAAAACCCATATACCTGGGACGCCATTTTGGCAGGATAACTAAGCCAAATATTGGGATGTAATGCTGCAATTTGGGCCAAAGACTGAGGGGGTGGCACCAATAAATATGCAACAGCTTTGGGACTTACAGCTAGCAGTAAATCCGCTGCAGGGAGATTCTGCGACTTGGGATGAAATATACTGGTTGCAGTAATTCATATATACAGGGGGTCATGTTTCCACCATAACTAAGCCAAATATTGAGATATTATGCTGCAATTTGGTCCAAACACTGAGTAAAAATTACCAATAAAGATGAAGTAGCTTTGACACTTTCGAATTGGGTTAATCTATGTCACATTGCTCTGTAACCTGCGATGGGGTAGTCTAGCTGCATAAAACCCATATACCTGGGACGCCATTTTGGCAGGATAACTAAGCTAAATATTGGGATGTAATGCTGCAATTTGGGCCAAAGACTGAGGGGGTGGCACCAATAAATATGCAACAGCTTTGGGACTTACAGCTAGCAGTAAATCCGCTGCAGGGAGATTCTGCGACTTGGGATGAAATATACTGGTTGCAGTAATTCATATATACAGGGGGTCATGTTTCCACCATAACTAAGCCAAATATTGAGATATTATGCTGCAATTTGGTCCAAACACTGAGTAAAAATTACCAATAAAGATGAAGTAGCTTTGACACTTTCGAATTGGGTTAATCTATGTCACATTGCTCTGTAACCTGCGATGGGGTAGTCTAGCTGCATAAAACCCATATACCTGGGACGCCATTTTGGCAGGATAACTAAGCCAAATATTGGGATGTAATGCTGCAATTTGGGCCAAAGACTGAGGGGGTGGCACCAATAAATATGCAACAGCTTTGGGACTTACAGCTAGCAGTAAATCCGCTGCAGGGAGATTCTGCGACTTGGGATGAAATATACTGGTTGCAGTAATTCATATATACAGGGGGTCATGTTTCCACCATAACTAAGCCAAATATTGAGATATTATGCTGCAATTTGGTCCAAACACTGAGTAAAAATTACCAATAAAGATGAAGTAGCTTTGACACTTTCGAATTGGGTTAATCTATGTCACATTGCTCTGTAACCTGCGATGGGGTAGTCTAGCTGCATAAAACCCATATACCTGGGACGCCATTTTGGCAGGATAACTAAGCTAAATATTGGGATGTAATGCTGCAATTTGGGCCAAAGACTGAGGGGGTGGCACCAATAAATATGCAACAGCTTTGGGACTTACAGCTAGCAGTAAATCCGCTGCAGGGAGATTCTGCGACTTGGGATGAAATATACTGGTTGCAGTAATTCATATATACAGGGGGTCATGTTTCCACCATAACTAAGCCAAATATTGAGATATTATGCTGCAATTTGGTCCAAACACTGAGTAAAAATTACCAATAAAGATGAAGTAGCTTTGACACTTTCGAATTGGGTTAATCTATGTCACATTGCTCTGTAACCTGCGATGGGGTAGTCTAGCTGCATAAAACCCATATACCTGGGACGCCATTTTGGCAGGATAACTAAGCCAAATATTGGGATGTAATGCTGCAATTTGGGCCAAAGACTGAGGGGGTGGCACCAATAAATATGCAACAGCTTTGGGACTTACAGCTAGCAGTAAATCCGCTGCAGGGAGATTCTGCGACTTGGGATGAAATATACTGGTTGCAGTAATTCATATATACAGGGGGTCATGTTTCCACCATAACTAAGCCAAATATTGAGATATTATGCTGCAATTTGGTCCAAACACTGAGTAAAAATTACCAATAAAGATGAAGTAGCTTTGACACTTTCGAATTGGGTTAATCTATGTCACATTGCTCTGTAACCTGCGATGGGGTAGTCTAGCTGCATAAAACCCATATACCTGGGACGCCATTTTGGCAGGATAACTAAGCTAAATATTGGGATGTAATGCTGCAATTTGGGCCAAAGACTGAGGGGGTGGCACCAATAAATATGCAACAGCTTTGGGACTTACAGCTAGCAGTAAATCCGCTGCAGGGAGATTCTGCGACTTGGGATGAAATATACTGGTTGCAGTAATTCATATATACAGGGGGTCATGTTTCCACCATAACTAAGCCAAATATTGAGATATTATGCTGCAATTTGGTCCAAACACTGAGTAAAAATTACCAATAAAGATGAAGTAGCTTTGACACTTTCGAATTGGGTTAATCTATGTCACATTGCTCTGTAACCTGCGATGGGGTAGTCTAGCTGCATAAAACCCATATACCTGGGACGCCATTTTGGCAGGATAACTAAGCTAAATATTGGGATGTAATGCTGCAATTTGGGCCAAAGACTGAGGGGGTGGCACCAATAAATATGCAACAGCTTTGGGACTTACAGCTAGCAGTAAATCCGCTGCAGGGAGATTCTGCGACTTGGGATGAAATATACTGGTTGCAGTAATTCATATATACAGGGGGTCATGTTTCCACCATAACTAAGCCAAATATTGAGATATTATGCTGCAATTTGGTCCAAACACTGAGTAAAAATTACCAATAAAGATGAAGTAGCTTTGACACTTTCGAATTGGGTTAATCGATGTCACATTGCTCTGTAACCTGCGATGGGGTAGTCTAGCTGCATAAAACCCATATACCTGGGACGCCATTTTGGCAGGATAACTAAGCTAAATATTGGGATGTAATGCTGCAATTTGGGCCAAAGACTGAGGGGGTGGCACCAATAAATATGCAACAGCTTTGGGACTTACAGCTAGCAGTAAATCCGCTGCAGGGAGATTCTGCGACTTGGGATGAAATATACTGGTTGCAGTAATTCATATATACAGGGGGTCATGTTTCCACCATAACTAAGCCAAATATTGAGATATTATGCTGCAATTTGGTCCAAACACTGAGTAAAAATTACCAATAAAGATGAAGTAGCTTTGACACTTTCGCATTGGGTTAATCTATGTCACATTGCTCTGTAACCTGCGATGGGGTAGTCTAGCTGCATAAAACCCATATACCTGGGACGCCATTTTGGCAGGATAACTAAGCTAAATATTGGGATGTAATGCTGCAATTTGGGCCAAAGACTGAGGGGGTGGCACCAATAAATATGCAACAGCTTTGGGACTTACAGCTAGCAGTAAATCCGCTGCAGGGAGATTCTGCGACTTGGGATGAAATATACTGGTTGCAGTAATTCATATATACAGGGGGTCATGTTTCCACCATAACTAAGCCAAATATTGAGATATTATGCTGCAATTTGGTCCAAACACTGAGTAAAAATTACCAATAAAGATGAAGTAGCTTTGACACTTTCGAATTGGGTTAATCTATGTCACATTGCTCTGTAACCTGCGATGGGGTAGTCTAGCTGCATAAAACCCATATACCTGGGACGCCATTTTGGCAGGATAACTAAGCTAAATATTGGGATGTAATGGTGCAATTTGGGCCAAAGACTGAGGGGGTGGCACCAATAAATATGCAACAGCTTTGGGACTTACAGCTAGCAGTAAATCCGCTGCAGGGAGATTCTGCGACTTGGGATGAAATATACTGGTTGCAGTAATTCATATATACAGGGGGTCATGTTTCCACCATAACTAAGCCAAATATTGAGATATTATGCTGCAATTTGGTCCAAACACTGAGTAAAAATTACCAATAAAGATGAAGTAGCTTTGACACTTTCGAATTGGGTTAATCTATGTCACATTGCTCTGTAACCTGCGATGGGGTAGTCTAGCTGCATAAAACCCATATACCTGGGACGCCATTTTGGCAGGATAACTAAGCTAAATATTGGGATGTAATGCTGCAATTTGGGCCAAAGACTGAGGGGGTGGCACCAATAAATATGCAACAGCTTTGGGACTTACAGCTAGCAGTAAATCCGCTGCAGGGAGATTCTGCGACTTGGGATGAAATATACTGGTTGCAGTAATTCATATATACAGGGGGTCATGTTTCCACCATAACTAAGCCAAATATTGAGATATTATGCTGCAATTTGGTCCAAACACTGAGTAAAAATTACCAATAAAGATGAAGTAGCTTTGACACTTTCGCATTGGGTTAATCTATGTCACATTGCTCTGTAACCTGCGATGGGGTAGTCTAGCTGCATAAAACCCATATACCTGGGACGCCATTTTGGCAGGATAACTAAGCTAAATATTGGGATGTAATGCTGCAATTTGGGCCAAAGACTGAGGGGGTGGCACCAATAAATATGCAACAGCTTTGGGACTTACAGCTAGCAGTAAATCCGCTGCAGGGAGATTCTGCGACTTGGGATGAAATATACTGGTTGCAGTAATTCATATATACAGGGGGTCATGTTTCCACCATAACTAAGCCAAATATTGAGATATTATGCTGCAATTTGGTCCAAACACTGAGTAAAAATTACCAATAAAGATGAAGTAGCTTTGACACTTTCGCATTGGGTTAATCTATGTCACATTGCTCTGTAACCTGCGATGGGGTAGTCTAGCTGCATAAAACCCATATACCTGGGACGCCATTTTGGCAGGATAACTAAGCTAAATATTGGGATGTAATGCTGCAATTTGGGCCAAAGACTGAGGGGGTGGCACCAATAAATATGCAACAGCTTTGGGACTTACAGCTAGCAGTAAATCCGCTGCAGGGAGATTCTGCGACTTGGGATGAAATATACTGGTTGCAGTAATTCATATATACAGGGGGTCATGTTTCCACCATAACTAAGCCAAATATTGAGATATTATGCTGCAATTTGGTCCAAACACTGAGTAAAAATTACCAATAAAGATGAAGTAGCTTTGACACTTTCGAATTGGGTTAATCTATGTCACATTGCTCTGTAACCTGCGATGGGGTAGTCTAGCTGCATAAAACCCATATACCTGGGACGCCATTTTGGCAGGATAACTAAGCTAAATATTGGGATGTAATGGTGCAATTTGGGCCAAAGACTGAGGGGGTGGCACCAATAAATATGCAACAGCTTTGGGACTTACAGCTAGCAGTAAATCCGCTGCAGGGAGATTCTGCGACTTGGGATGAAATATACTGGTTGCAGTAATTCATATATACAGGGGGTCATGTTTCCACCATAACTAAGCCAAATATTGAGATATTATGCTGCAATTTGGTCCAAACACTGAGTAAAAATTACCAATAAAGATGAAGTAGCTTTGACACTTTCGAATTGGGTTAATCTATGTCACATTGCTCTGTAACCTGCGATGGGGTAGTCTAGCTGCATAAAACCCATATACCTGGGACGCCATTTTGGCAGGATAACTAAGCTAAATATTGGGATGTAATGCTGCAATTTGGGCCAAAGACTGAGGGGGTGGCACCAATAAATATGCAACAGCTTTGGGACTTACAGCTAGCAGTAAATCCGCTGCAGGGAGATTCTGCGACTTGGGATGAAATATACTGGTTGCAGTAATTCATATATACAGGGGGTCATGTTTCCACCATAACTAAGCCAAATATTGAGATATTATGCTGCAATTTGGTCCAAACACTGAGTAAAAATTACCAATAAAGATGAAGTAGCTTTGACACTTTCGCATTGGGTTAATCTATGTCACATTGCTCTGTAACCTGCGATGGGGTAGTCTAGCTGCATAAAACCCATATACCTGGGACGCCATTTTGGCAGGATAACTAAGCCAAATATTGGGATGTAATGCTGCAATTTGGGCCAAAGACTGAGGGGGTGGCACCAATAAATATGCAACAGCTTTGGGACTTACAGCTAGCAGTAAATCCGCTGCAGGGAGATTCTGCGACTTGGGATGAAATATACTGGTTGCAGTAATTCATATATACAGGGGGTCATGTTTCCACCATAACTAAGCCAAATATTGAGATATTATGCTGCAATTTGGTCCAAACACTGAGTAAAAATTACCAATAAAGATGAAGTAGCTTTGACACTTTCGAATTGGGTTAATCTATGTCACATTGCTCTGTAACCTGCGATGGGGTAGTCTAGCTGCATAAAACCCATATACCTGGGACGCCATTTTGGCAGGATAACTAAGCTAAATATTGGGATGTAATGCTGCAATTTGGGCCAAAGACTGAGGGGGTGGCACCAATAAATATGCAACAGCTTTGGGACTTACAGCTAGCAGTAAATCCGCTGCAGGGAGATTCTGCGACTTGGGATGAAATATACTGGTTGCAGTAATTCATATATACAGGGGGTCATGTTTCCACCATAACTAAGCCAAATATTGAGATATTATGCTGCAATTTGGTCCAAACACTGAGTAAAAATTACCAATAAAGATGAAGTAGCTTTGACACTTTCGAATTGGGTTAATCTATGTCACATTGCTCTGTAACCTGCGATGGGGTAGTCTAGCTGCATAAAACCCATATACCTGGGACGCCATTTTGGCAGGATAACTAAGCTAAATATTGGGATGTAATGCTGCAATTTGGGCCAAAGACTGAGGGGGTGGCACCAATAAATATGCAACAGCTTTGGGACTTACAGCTAGCAGTAAATCCGCTGCAGGGAGATTCTGCGACTTGGGATGAAATATACTGGTTGCAGTAATTCATATATACAGGGGGTCATGTTTCCACCATAACTAAGCCAAATATTGAGATATTATGCTGCAATTTGGTCCAAACACTGAGTAAAAATTACCAATAAAGATGAAGTAGCTTTGACACTTTCGCATTGGGTTAATCTATGTCACATTGCTCTGTAACCTGCGATGGGGTAGTCTAGCTGCATAAAACCCATATACCTGGGACGCCATTTTGGCAGGATAACTAAGCCAAATATTGGGATGTAATGCTGCAATTTGGGCCAAAGACTGAGGGGGTGGCACCAATAAATATGCAACAGCTTTGGGACTTACAGCTAGCAGTAAATCCGCTGCAGGGAGATTCTGCGACTTGGGATGAAATATACTGGTTGCAGTAATTCATATATACAGGGGGTCATGTTTCCACC
This sequence comes from Sabellastarte sp. h YS-2021, assembly GCA_964017235.1. Lineage (NCBI taxonomy): Eukaryota > Metazoa > Annelida > Polychaeta > Sabellida > Sabellidae > Sabellastarte > Sabellastarte sp. h YS-2021. The sequence goes on along the minus strand of CAXHLB010000089.1, from coordinate 11,401 downwards.
ATAACTAAGCCAAATATTGAGATATTATGCTGCAATTTGGTCCAAACACTGAGTAAAAATTACCAATAAAGATGGAGTAGCTTTGACACCTTCGAATTGGGTTAATCTATGTCACATTGCTCTGTAACCTGCGATGGGGTAGTCTAGCTGCATAAAACCCATATACCTGGGACGCCATTTTGGCAGGATAACTAAGCCAAATATTGGGATGTAATGCTGCAATTTGGGCCAAAGACTGAGGGGGTGGCACCAATAAATATGCAACAGCTTTGGGACTTACAGCTAGCAGTAAATCCGCTGCAGGGAGATTCTGCGACTTGGGATGAAATATACTGGTTGCAGTAATTCATATATACAGGGGGTCATGTTTCCACCATAACTAAGCCAAATATTGAGATATTATGCTGCAATTTGGTCCAAACACTGAGTAAAAATTACCAATAAAGATGAAGTAGCTTTGACACCTTCGAATTGGGTTAATCTATGTCACATTGCTCTGTAACCTGCGATGGGGTAGTCTAGCTGCATAAAACCCATATACCTGGGACGCCATTTTGGCAGGATAACTAAGCCAAATATTGGGATGTAATGCTGCAATTTGGGCCAAAGACTGAGGGGGTGGCACCAATAAATATGCAACAGCTTTGGGACTTACAGCTAGCAGTAAATCCGCTGCAGGGAGATTCTGCGACTTGGGATGAAATATACTGGTTGCAGTAATTCATATATACAGGGGGTCATGTTTCCACCATAACTAAGCCAAATATTGAGATATTATGCTGCAATTTGGTCCAAACACTGAGTAAAAATTACCAATAAAGATGGAGTAGCTTTGACACCTTCGAATTGGGTTAATCTATGTCACATTGCTCTGTAACCTGCGATGGGGTAGTCTAGCTGCATAAAACCCATATACCTGGGACGCCATTTTGGCAGGATAACTAAGCCAAATATTGGGATGTAATGCTGCAATTTGGGCCAAAGACTGAGGGGGTGGCACCAATAAATATGCAACAGCTTTGGGACTTACAGCTAGCAGTAAATCCGCTGCAGGGAGATTCTGCGACTTGGGATGAAATATACTGGTTGCAGTAATTCATATATACAGGGGGTCATGTTTCCACCATAACTAAGCCAAATATTGAGATATTATGCTGCAATTTGGTCCAAACACTGAGTAAAAATTACCAATAAAGATGGAGTAGCTTTGACACCTTCGAATTGGGTTAATCTATGTCACATTGCTCTGTAACCTGCGATGGGGTAGTCTAGCTGCATAAAACCCATATACCTGGGACGCCATTTTGGCAGCAGGGCTAAGCCAAATATTGGGATGTAATGCTGCAATTTGGGCCAAAGACTGAGGGGGTGGCACCAATAAATATGCAACAGCTTTGGGACTTACAGCTAGCAGTAAATCCGCTGCAGGGAGATTCTGCGACTTGGGATGAAATATACTGGTTGCAGTAATTCATATATACAGGGGGTCATGTTTCCACCATAACTAAGCCAAATATTGAGATATTATGCTGCAATTTGGTCCAAACACTGAGTAAAAATTACCAATAAAGATGAAGTAGCTTTGACACTTTCGAATTGGGTTAATCTATGTCACATTGCTCTGTAACCTGCGATGGGGTAGTCTAGCTGCATAAAACCCATATACCTGGGACGCCATTTTGGCAGGATAACTAAGCTAAATATTGGGATGTAATGCTGCAATTTGGGCCAAAGACTGAGGGGGTGGCACCAATAAATATGCAACAGCTTTGGGACTTACAGCTAGCAGTAAATCCGCTGCAGGGAGATTCTGCGACTTGGGATGAAATATACTGGTTGCAGTAATTCATATATACAGGGGGTCATGTTTCCACCATAACTAAGCCAAATATTGAGATATTATGCTGCAATTTGGTCCAAACACTGAGTAAAAATTACCAATAAAGATGAAGTAGCTTTGACACTTTCGCATTGGGTTAATCTATGTCACATTGCTCTGTAACCTGCGATGGGGTAGTCTAGCTGCATAAAACCCATATACCTGGGACGCCATTTTGGCAGGATAACTAAGCCAAATATTGGGATGTAATGCTGCAATTTGGGCCAAAGACTGAGGGGGTGGCACCAATAAATATGCAACAGCTTTGGGACTTACAGCTAGCAGTAAATCCGCTGCAGGGAGATTCTGCGACTTGGGATGAAATATACTGGTTGCAGTAATTCATATATACAGGGGGTCATGTTTCCACCATAACTAAGCCAAATATTGAGATATTATGCTGCAATTTGGTCCAAACACTGAGTAAAAATTACCAATAAAGATGGAGTAGCTTTGACACCTTCGAATTGGGTTAATCTATGTCACATTGCTCTGTAACCTGCGATGGGGTAGTCTAGCTGCATAAAACCCATATACCTGGGACGCCATTTTGGCAGGATAACTAAGCCAAATATTGGGATGTAATGCTGCAATTTGGGCCAAAGACTGAGGGGGTGGCACCAATAAATATGCAACAGCTTTGGGACTTACAGCTAGCAGTAAATCCGCTGCAGGGAGATTCTGCGACTTGGGATGAAATATACTGGTTGCAGTAATTCATATATACAGGGGGTCATGTTTCCACCATAACTAAGCCAAATATTGAGATATTATGCTGCAATTTGGTCCAAACACTGAGTAAAAATTACCAATAAAGATGAAGTAGCTTTGACACCTTCGAATTGGGTTAATCTATGTCACATTGCTCTGTAACCTGCGATGGGGTAGTCTAGCTGCATAAAACCCATATACCTGGGACGCCATTTTGGCAGGATAACTAAGCCAAATATTGGGATGTAATGCTGCAATTTGGGCCAAAGACTGAGGGGGTGGCACCAATAAATATGCAACAGCTTTGGGACTTACAGCTAGCAGTAAATCCGCTGCAGGGAGATTCTGCGACTTGGGATGAAATATACTGGTTGCAGTAATTCATATATACAGGGGGTCATGTTTCCACCATAACTAAGCCAAATATTGAGATATTATGCTGCAATTTGGTCCAAACACTGAGTAAAAATTACCAATAAAGATGGAGTAGCTTTGACACCTTCGAATTGGGTTAATCTATGTCACATTGCTCTGTAACCTGCGATGGGGTAGTCTAGCTGCATAAAACCCATATACCTGGGACGCCATTTTGGCAGGATAACTAAGCCAAATATTGGGATGTAATGCTGCAATTTGGGCCAAAGACTGAGGGGGTGGCACCAATAAATATGCAACAGCTTTGGGACTTACAGCTAGCAGTAAATCCGCTGCAGGGAGATTCTGCGACTTGGGATGAAATATACTGGTTGCAGTAATTCATATATACAGGGGGTCATGTTTCCACCATAACTAAGCCAAATATTGAGATATTATGCTGCAATTTGGTCCAAACACTGAGTAAAAATTACCAATAAAGATGGAGTAGCTTTGACACCTTCGAATTGGGTTAATCTATGTCACATTGCTCTGTAACCTGCGATGGGGTAGTCTAGCTGCATAAAACCCATATACCTGGGACGCCATTTTGGCAGCAGGGCTAAGCCAAATATTGGGATGTAATGCTGCAATTTGGGCCAAAGACTGAGGGGGTGGCACCAATAAATATGCAACAGCTTTGGGACTTACAGCTAGCAGTAAATCCGCTGCAGGGAGATTCTGCGACTTGGGATGAAATATACTGGTTGCAGTAATTCATATATACAGGGGGTCATGTTTCCACCATAACTAAGCCAAATATTGAGATATTATGCTGCAATTTGGTCCAAACACTGAGTAAAAATTACCAATAAAGATGAAGTAGCTTTGACACTTTCGCATTGGGTTAATCTATGTCACATTGCTCTGTAACCTGCGATGGGGTAGTCTAGCTGCATAAAACCCATATACCTGGGACGCCATTTTGGCAGGATAACTAAGCCAAATATTGGGATGTAATGCTGCAATTTGGGCCAAAGACTGAGGGGGTGGCACCAATAAATATGCAACAGCTTTGGGACTTACAGCTAGCAGTAAATCCGCTGCAGGGAGATTCTGCGACTTGGGATGAAATATACTGGTTGCAGTAATTCATATATACAGGGGGTCATGTTTCCACCATAACTAAGCCAAATATTGAGATATTATGCTGCAATTTGGTCCAAACACTGAGTAAAAATTACCAATAAAGATGAAGTAGCTTTGACACTTTCGAATTGGGTTAATCTATGTCACATTGCTCTGTAACCTGCGATGGGGTAGTCTAGCTGCATAAAACCCATATACCTGGGACGCCATTTTGGCAGGATAACTAAGCTAAATATTGGGATGTAATGCTGCAATTTGGGCCAAAGACTGAGGGGGTGGCACCAATAAATATGCAACAGCTTTGGGACTTACAGCTAGCAGTAAATCCGCTGCAGGGAGATTCTGCGACTTGGGATGAAATATACTGGTTGCAGTAATTCATATATACAGGGGGTCATGTTTCCACCATAACTAAGCCAAATATTGAGATATTATGCTGCAATTTGGTCCAAACACTGAGTAAAAATTACCAATAAAGATGAAGTAGCTTTGACACTTTCGAATTGGGTTAATCTATGTCACATTGCTCTGTAACCTGCGATGGGGTAGTCTAGCTGCATAAAACCCATATACCTGGGACGCCATTTTGGCAGGATAACTAAGCTAAATATTGGGATGTAATGCTGCAATTTGGGCCAAAGACTGAGGGGGTGGCACCAATAAATATGCAACAGCTTTGGGACTTACAGCTAGCAGTAAATCCGCTGCAGGGAGATTCTGCGACTTGGGATGAAATATACTGGTTGCAGTAATTCATATATACAGGGGGTCATGTTTCCACCATAACTAAGCCAAATATTGAGATATTATGCTGCAATTTGGTCCAAACACTGAGTAAAAATTACCAATAAAGATGAAGTAGCTTTGACACTTTCGCATTGGGTTAATCTATGTCACATTGCTCTGTAACCTGCGATGGGGTAGTCTAGCTGCATAAAACCCATATACCTGGGACGCCATTTTGGCAGGATAACTAAGCCAAATATTGGGATGTAATGCTGCAATTTGGGCCAAAGACTGAGGGGGTGGCACCAATAAATATGCAACAGCTTTGGGACTTACAGCTAGCAGTAAATCCGCTGCAGGGAGATTCTGCGACTTGGGATGAAATATACTGGTTGCAGTAATTCATATATACAGGGGGTCATGTTTCCACCATAACTAAGCCAAATATTGAGATATTATGCTGCAATTTGGTCCAAACACTGAGTAAAAATTACCAATAAAGATGGAGTAGCTTTGACACCTTCGAATTGGGTTAATCTATGTCACATTGCTCTGTAACCTGCGATGGGGTAGTCTAGCTGCATAAAACCCATATACCTGGGACGCCATTTTGGCAGGATAACTAAGCCAAATATTGGGATGTAATGCTGCAATTTGGGCCAAAGACTGAGGGGGTGGCACCAATAAATATGCAACAGCTTTGGGACTTACAGCTAGCAGTAAATCCGCTGCAGGGAGATTCTGCGACTTGGGATGAAATATACTGGTTGCAGTAATTCATATATACAGGGGGTCATGTTTCCACCATAACTAAGCCAAATATTGAGATATTATGCTGCAATTTGGTCCAAACACTGAGTAAAAATTACCAATAAAGATGAAGTAGCTTTGACACCTTCGAATTGGGTTAATCTATGTCACATTGCTCTGTAACCTGCGATGGGGTAGTCTAGCTGCATAAAACCCATATACCTGGGACGCCATTTTGGCAGGATAACTAAGCCAAATATTGGGATGTAATGCTGCAATTTGGGCCAAAGACTGAGGGGGTGGCACCAATAAATATGCAACAGCTTTGGGACTTACAGCTAGCAGTAAATCCGCTGCAGGGAGATTCTGCGACTTGGGATGAAATATACTGGTTGCAGTAATTCATATATACAGGGGGTCATGTTTCCACCATAACTAAGCCAAATATTGAGATATTATGCTGCAATTTGGTCCAAACACTGAGTAAAAATTACCAATAAAGATGGAGTAGCTTTGACACCTTCGAATTGGGTTAATCTATGTCACATTGCTCTGTAACCTGCGATGGGGTAGTCTAGCTGCATAAAACCCATATACCTGGGACGCCATTTTGGCAGGATAACTAAGCCAAATATTGGGATGTAATGCTGCAATTTGGGCCAAAGACTGAGGGGGTGGCACCAATAAATATGCAACAGCTTTGGGACTTACAGCTAGCAGTAAATCCGCTGCAGGGAGATTCTGCGACTTGGGATGAAATATACTGGTTGCAGTAATTCATATATACAGGGGGTCATGTTTCCACCATAACTAAGCCAAATATTGAGATATTATGCTGCAATTTGGTCCAAACACTGAGTAAAAATTACCAATAAAGATGGAGTAGCTTTGACACCTTCGAATTGGGTTAATCTATGTCACATTGCTCTGTAACCTGCGATGGGGTAGTCTAGCTGCATAAAACCCATATACCTGGGACGCCATTTTGGCAGCAGGGCTAAGCCAAATATTGGGATGTAATGCTGCAATTTGGGCCAAAGACTGAGGGGGTGGCACCAATAAATATGCAACAGCTTTGGGACTTACAGCTAGCAGTAAATCCGCTGCAGGGAGATTCTGCGACTTGGGATGAAATATACTGGTTGCAGTAATTCATGTATACAGTGGGTCATGTTTCCACCATAACTAAGCCAAATATTGAGATATTATGCTGCAATTTGGTCCAAACACTGAGTAAAAATTACCAATAAAGATGGAGTAGCTTTGACACCTTCGAATTGGGTTAATCTAGGTCACATTGCTCTGTAACCTGCGATGGGGTAGTCTAGCTGCATAAAACCCATATACCTGGGACGCCATTTTGGCAGGATAACTAAGCTAAATATTGGGATGTAATGCTGCAATTTGGGCCAAAGACTGAGGGGGTGGCACCAATAAATATGCAACAGCTTTGGGACTTACAGCTAGCAGTAAATCCGCTGCAGGGAGATTCTGCGACTTGGGATGAAATATACTGGTTGCAGTAATTCATATATACAGGGGGTCATGTTTCCACCATAACTAAGCCAAATATTGAGATATTATGCTGCAATTTGGTCCAAACACTGAGTAAAAATTACCAATAAAGATGAAGTAGCTTTGACACTTTCGAATTGGGTTAATCTATGTCACATTGCTCTGTAACCTGCGATGGGGTAGTCTAGCTGCATAAAACCCATATACCTGGGACGCCATTTTGGCAGGATAACTAAGCTAAATATTGGGATGTAATGCTGCAATTTGGGCCAAAGACTGAGGGGGTGGCACCAATAAATATGCAACAGCTTTGGGACTTACAGCTAGCAGTAAATCCGCTGCAGGGAGATTCTGCGACTTGGGATGAAATATACTGGTTGCAGTAATTCATATATACAGGGGGTCATGTTTCCACCATAACTAAGCCAAATATTGAGATATTATGCTGCAATTTGGTCCAAACACTGAGTAAAAATTACCAATAAAGATGGAGTAGCTTTGACACCTTCGAATTGGGTTAATCTATGTCACATTGCTCTGTAACCTGCGATGGGGTAGTCTAGCTGCATAAAACCCATATACCTGGGACGCCATTTTGGCAGCAGGGCTAAGCCAAATATTGGGATGTAATGCTGCAATTTGGGCCAAAGACTGAGGGGGTGGCACCAATAAATATGCAACAGCTTTGGGACTTACAGCTAGCAGTAAATCCGCTGCAGGGAGATTCTGCGACTTGGGATGAAATATACTGGTTGCAGTAATTCATATATACAGGGGGTCATGTTTCCACCATAACTAAGCCAAATATTGAGATATTATGCTGCAATTTGGTCCAAACACTGAGTAAAAATTACCAATAAAGATGAAGTAGCTTTGACACTTTCGCATTGGGTTAATCTATGTCACATTGCTCTGTAACCTGCGATGGGGTAGTCTAGCTGCATAAAACCCATATACCTGGGACGCCATTTTGGCAGGATAACTAAGCCAAATATTGGGATGTAATGCTGCAATTTGGGCCAAAGACTGAGGGGGTGGCACCAATAAATATGCAACAGCTTTGGGACTTACAGCTAGCAGTAAATCCGCTGCAGGGAGATTCTGCGACTTGGGATGAAATATACTGGTTGCAGTAATTCATATATACAGGGGGTCATGTTTCCACCATAACTAAGCCAAATATTGAGATATTATGCTGCAATTTGGTCCAAACACTGAGTAAAAATTACCAATAAAGATGAAGTAGCTTTGACACTTTCGAATTGGGTTAATCTATGTCACATTGCTCTGTAACCTGCGATGGGGTAGTCTAGCTGCATAAAACCCATATACCTGGGACGCCATTTTGGCAGGATAACTAAGCTAAATATTGGGATGTAATGCTGCAATTTGGGCCAAAGACTGAGGGGGTGGCACCAATAAATATGCAACAGCTTTGGGACTTACAGCTAGCAGTAAATCCGCTGCAGGGAGATTCTGCGACTTGGGATGAAATATACTGGTTGCAGTAATTCATATATACAGGGGGTCATGTTTCCACCATAACTAAGCCAAATATTGAGATATTATGCTGCAATTTGGTCCAAACACTGAGTAAAAATTACCAATAAAGATGAAGTAGCTTTGACACTTTCGAATTGGGTTAATCTATGTCACATTGCTCTGTAACCTGCGATGGGGTAGTCTAGCTGCATAAAACCCATATACCTGGGACGCCATTTTGGCAGGATAACTAAGCTAAATATTGGGATGTAATGCTGCAATTTGGGCCAAAGACTGAGGGGGTGGCACCAATAAATATGCAACAGCTTTGGGACTTACAGCTAGCAGTAAATCCGCTGCAGGGAGATTCTGCGACTTGGGATGAAATATACTGGTTGCAGTAATTCATATATACAGGGGGTCATGTTTCCACCATAACTAAGCCAAATATTGAGATATTATGCTGCAATTTGGTCCAAACACTGAGTAAAAATTACCAATAAAGATGAAGTAGCTTTGACACTTTCGCATTGGGTTAATCTATGTCACATTGCTCTGTAACCTGCGATGGGGTAGTCTAGCTGCATAAAACCCATATACCTGGGACGCCATTTTGGCAGGATAACTAAGCCAAATATTGGGATGTAATGCTGCAATTTGGGCCAAAGACTGAGGGGGTGGCACCAATAAATATGCAACAGCTTTGGGACTTACAGCTAGCAGTAAATCCGCTGCAGGGAGATTCTGCGACTTGGGATGAAATATACTGGTTGCAAGTAATTCATATATACAGGGGGTCATGTTTCCACCATAACTAAGCCAAATATTGAGATATTATGCTGCAATTTGGTCCAACACTGAGTAAAAATTACCAATAAAGATGGAGTAGCTTTGACACCTTCGAATTGGGTTAATCTATGTCACATTGCTCTGTAACCTGCGATGGGGTAGTCTAGCTGCATAAAACCCATATACCTGGGACGCCATTTTGGCAGGATAACTAAGCCAAATATTGGGATGTAATGCTGCAATTTGGGCCAAAGACTGAGGGGGTGGCACCAATAAATATGCAACAGCTTTGGGACTTACAGCTAGCAGTAAATCCGCTGCAGGGAGATTCTGCGACTTGGGATGAAATATACTGGTTGCAGTAATTCATATATACAGGGGGTCATGTTTCCACCATAACTAAGCCAAATATTGAGATATTATGCTGCAATTTGGTCCAAACACTGAGTAAAAATTACCAATAAAGATGAAGTAGCTTTGACACCTTCGAATTGGGTTAATCTATGTCACATTGCTCTGTAACCTGCGATGGGGTAGTCTAGCTGCATAAAACCCATATACCTGGGACGCCATTTTGGCAGGATAACTAAGCCAAATATTGGGATGTAATGCTGCAATTTGGGCCAAAGACTGAGGGGGTGGCACCAATAAATATGCAACAGCTTTGGGACTTACAGCTAGCAGTAAATCCGCTGCAGGGAGATTCTGCGACTTGGGATGAAATATACTGGTTGCAGTAATTCATATATACAGGGGGTCATGTTTCCACCATAACTAAGCCAAATATTGAGATATTATGCTGCAATTTGGTCCAAACACTGAGTAAAAATTACCAATAAAGATGGAGTAGCTTTGACACCTTCGAATTGGGTTAATCTATGTCACATTGCTCTGTAACCTGCGATGGGGTAGTCTAGCTGCATAAAACCCATATACCTGGGACGCCATTTTGGCAGGATAACTAAGCCAAATATTGGGATGTAATGCTGCAATTTGGGCCAAAGACTGAGGGGGTGGCACCAATAAATATGCAACAGCTTTGGGACTTACAGCTAGCAGTAAATCCGCTGCAGGGAGATTCTGCGACTTGGATGAAATATACTGGTTGCAGTAATTCATATATACAGGGGTCATGTTTCCACCATAACTAAGCCAAATATTGAGATATTATGCTGCAATTTGGTCCAAACACTGAGTAAAAATTACCAATAAAGATGGAGTAGCTTTGACACCTTCGAATTGGGTTAATCTATGTCACATTGCTCTGTAACCTGCGATGGGGTAGTCTAGCTGCATAAAACCCATATACCTGGGACGCCATTTTGGCAGCAGGGCTAAGCCAAATATTGGGATGTAATGCTGCAATTTGGGCCAAAGACTGAGGGGGTGGCACCAATAAATATGCAACAGCTTTGGGACTTACAGCTAGCAGTAAATCCGCTGCAGGGAGATTCTGCGACTTGGGATGAAATATACTGGTTGCAGTAATTCATGTATACAGTGGGTCATGTTTCCACCATAACTAAGCCAAATATTGAGATATTATGCTGCAATTTGGTCCAAACACTGAGTAAAAATTACCAATAAAGATGGAGTAGCTTGACACCTTCGAATTGGGTTAATCTAGGTCACATTGCTCTGTAACCTGCGATGGGGTAGTCCTAGCTGCATAAAACCCATATACATGGGACGCCATTTTGGCAGGATAACTAAGCTAAAATTGGGATGTAATGCTGCAATTTGGGCCAAAGACTGAGGGGGTGGCACCAATAAATATGCAACAGCTTTGGGACTTACAGCTAGCAGTAAATCCGCTGCAGGGAGATTCTGCGACTTGGGATGAAATATACTGGTTGCAGTAATTCATATATACAGGGGGTCATGTTTCCACCATAACTAAGCCAAATATTGAGATATTATGCTGCAATTTGGTCCAAACACTGAGTAAAAAATTACCAATAAAGATGAAGTAGCTTTGACACTTTCGAATTGGGTTAATCTATGTCACATTGCTCTGTAAACCTGCGATGGGGTAGTCTAGCTGCA
>CAXHLB010000088.1:0-29434 GCA_964017235.1 Sabellastarte sp. h YS-2021 | reverse complement strand
GCTATTAATTTTTTGACCGTATGCAAGGTTCCCCCCCCCCGTCTGATTCACTCACACTAATGATTATTAATGGTTGTAAAATTCTCGATCAAAAAAGATCTCTCTTTCTCTGATGGAATTCTTTTCTCTCCTCCCTTGGATTCTTTTATGTTGAGTGTGCAAAACCTCCTTCGGATGATGATGATATGGCCTCTTTACTCATGTTTCTGCACCAAGGAACACACTCTTGTTAAACCAAAGAGATATCATGTTGCTTTGAAAAAGGGGGGGAGAGAAAAAACACACATTTCCGGGCAAAGATTAAGTTTCGTTCTATTCACACTTGAAAAAAAAAGCTTGGTACACACACACACGCATAATTTCGTATAGTTTGCGGTGGTACTACGATATAGTATAAAATTGCGCGGAATGACGTAAAGTACGCGCCCATATTCTTAATGGCGTAGTTGCCAGGGCCGGTGCCAAACAGTGTGTCCTGCCGGGTTTTTTTCGGTCTCTGAGTGAGAAATTCAACCCCTTGCTTGGAGAAAAAAACTTTTTTTCAACCCCCAGATGAATCTATTTTGACACACACGGCTCAAAAGGCAGTGGCAGCTCTACGGGTTGACACAGGTCATGGTATTTGGTCGAAGAGGAGGGCACGCGGGTTTCCAAGCAGGCATATCTCACCCGCTGCTGATGCACGGAACTTATATGCAAATACACACGCTTTTTCTTTAAATTTTGACCGTATATATATATATCGGCTGGCGCTGGTTGTATACGTAGTTTTTATAACGTCGAACTATGAGTCAGTCTGTATGCAAAACATCCTTAAAAGACTTATTGCTGTTCAGCCTTCGTGGTTTGAATATTTATTTGATTTTCGTGTGTGTGCGTGTGTCGCGCTGTACACGCAGGTCACATGCACTTCTACTATAAGGTCCATATGATGTCCATATTCGGACATTGTTGTTGTTTTCTTAATGATCTTGATATAGATTCCATCCCAAAATTCAATTTTGAGGGACCCACACAAGTGCGTTATTTCCATCATATTTTCATCATATTTGTTTGTGTACTACGGTCATCATCAGAATATATAAAGAGCGTAGGTGGACTTAGTGTCACTATTTACATGGGCTTTTTTTACCGTCTCGCACACAAGGATGAATTATGACCGCAGATCTCCAAGATTTCATAAATTTTTGTTTCTTCTCTCAAAATGGAGACTTATAAATTGTGTCCGATAAAAAGCGTGCTTGGTTCTTCTCTCCTACGCCATTTTTTCCCGTTGCGAAATATATATATAAAGAGAGCGGGTGGCAACCGTGTACTTGCAAAAGAAGATCCTACTAAAAAGGGCTTGGAAAAGAAGTATATAAAAAATAGCATATAAAACGGAAAATTGCACACACGAGAAAAACAATTTCAAGTCCTCCTCCTCCTCTCATATTATTATTTGTGATGATGAAGAGAATTTGGCGCCAGAATCGATCGATTGGCACGAAATTCTCGAAGTTTTCATGGGGTCACCACAATAGTATCTTCCAAATGTAGTATTTTGTCAAAATACCTCCCGCTTATTCTTTCATTTCCAAACGGAAGAGATGCCTAAATATGGACGTTTTGTATTTTTTTTCTTCCTGTTTATTTCGAAAGGAAAACTTTTGCACGATTTTTTATTGGGGGAAAAATACATTTCGGAAAAACACTCGATTATTCCTTCTTCTCTCAGGAAAAACGGAAGCTCTTCATCAACCTCATATGTGTGTGTGTATGAAAATTACTATGTGTGCGTGAGTATGTACTTTTTGCTTTAAGAAGAGGATATTACATGCACACGAGGTAAAATACACATATGCATGCGTGTCCTTCAAAAAGAGAGGGAGAGAGATTATTAATCGGCTGAGAAAAGAGCGATTTTTGTCCCCTCCTCCGTTGTTGACCAAAATGTTGTGTTGTGGTTGTATTTTTAATTGCTGGTGCCTCCAAGCGCTTTCCTTCGAAGTCACTTCTAATTAACATTTTTGGAAGAAAAAACGCATTTTTTTACGGGAAAAAGAAGGAGAGAGAGAGAAAAAATCGTAATAGGTTTTTTTTTTGTTTATCTTATAAGTGCCGCCGCCGCGGCTGCGACGATGACGACGCCCTCAAGAACTGCTTCCAGGATGAATGTATTTATTTATATAGCCTTTTTTTACTCAAAAGAGTTTAGCTTGTTAGCTTTGTTGTGTTTTGGGTCAAACAGATAACAATCTCTGTTTCCGGGGCTTTAATCAAGCGTGTGCAAAAAATAGAGAGAGAAAGAAAACACTTTTAATTAATTTACTTTTATTTTTTTGCACATTGATTTATACATATGGAAAAAAAACCTATGTTTTTTTTTAATCACAGACGCCAAATACAGTTTATTAAAGAGCAAAAACAGTGAAAGAGAGAATGAAAGAGACCTTGGAGCAATTAAGAAATACCTCTCGCAGATTCTTGCGATGGATGATACGACAACGACATCAATTAAGATACGATGAATTTTTATACTACTTTTTCACTTTTTTTTTCGGGTGGAGTTTTCTTCGAATCTTTGGGAGGAATTTTTATATTCTCTAGTATTTTTTTCTCGGGAGATGGAAGCACGATGAGAAGTGTTTCATCATTTTGGTAATTTGATGCCTTCGAGTCCTGTCTCTGGCTGACGCGCTCTGTAGCAGGATGATTATTATTATATATCCTTGATTAAGCCTGACATTCATCAAAGAAGCCCATGTATATTTTAATTCTGGGGTTGAGAGAGGGGGGGCCGTCTTGAGTAGAGATTGAGAAGAGAAAAAAAAACCCATTTTCAGGAGCAATTATATGCATACTACTTCTATAAGTTGGTGCAATTACTGGCTTCTAGGCCTGTTTTAATGTCTTCTTAAACCTTGAGAGAGGAACGAGAGAAAACAAGGATGGAGTGATTGATACGGTCATGTTTACGATTGGCAGCTGCAATAAGGTCCGAGCAATCCTTTCAAAAAAACTGCCCCAAAATGTACTTGCTGCCGATTGATCAAAAAAAAATGTGCGCACTTTTAAAGGCGCAATGGTTACACACATCTCTCTGAGACTCAGCTCACATCGACTTGAGAGCGCCTGCTGCTGCATGCGACCGCTGCTCAAGAATCGCTCTCAGGCGTAGATCGCAAAGAAGAAAAAATGTTCAGTTGGTAGTGGAAACCAGTAAAGTTCTGACATCCTTATTACACGAAAGATTGACGCGCTGAGTGCTGACGTGACATTTTACATGAAAGAAATTATGTGTTTTTAAAAGAGAGAGAGATAAAAAAGAGATTTTTAGTGTGTCTTTACAATGGCGAAGAATTTGCCTCAACCGCTGGCGTTGACGCCGGACAAACCACGAATACGCAGAGCCAAGAGTCACGCCGATGTCGTCGTTCAAGAGGCCAGCAAAAAGAAAAGTGCGGTCGGCCTCGGTTTAGCGAGCATGAATCAGCAACTTTGCACCACCATGTTTGGTGTGGTTCTAGGAGACGTATCTATGAATCAGGTTCGACAATGTATAGAAGCAGATGCAATCTATGTCTCTATCTATTTTTTCTTTGAATATTCGCGAGAAGGGGGGAGAATCGTGCCAGCGAATCTCGCGTAAAGCAATAGTAATAAATTTCGCGTTAATGGTTTTTTTCTTCTTACGCTTCCGTTCCTCAAACAATCACCTTTTTTTTATTACAGCTTTCTCAATCTTCCGAATCGGGTATGGGTAACAAACTCGGTCACAGCGGCGAGTCCGGCGGCGGGGGTCACGGAGACGCAGTCGAGTCCCGACTGAGACCGAGCATGTCTTCATCCATCAACGGCGTGTCCGGTGCAGCCTCGACGGCGGCAGCGGCTGCCGCAGCTGATCCCACAGAGCACGAAGAACCGGTGGCAGAAGTTCCTCCTCCCATGATGCCGATCTCATCAATTCCAGGCCTAGCATCCAGCGGAGATGAAAAGGTAAAGGAATTAAAATGATATACGTGGTTTCCGTTTTTGGAAATGCAAGCCATTAAGACTTTTTTTTGCCAATCTACAAAGGCGAAGTTGTAACTCTCATTTAAATGGGCTCTAAATTCCTTTTTTTTCCTCTTGCAGAGTAATTGGAATGGGGAATCGGGGGAGAAAAGATCAGACCAAACTGAGAGCTGTGATGATTCTGACACTGCGAAGCCGGCAGCGGCGGCGGCGGCCTTGGACGAGGACACGGTGGAAAAGGCCGTCCAGCAACGACAGTACCGGTTGCAAGAGCTGGTGGAGTCCGAGCAGATATACGTCAACGATTTGCAGCAGTGTTGTGAATACATAAAATTCATGCGAGAGTCGAAAGACGACGGGGAGACCGAGATCCCTATGCCTGAAGACCTCAAAGATGGCAAGGACCGAATGATTTTCGGCAATATTGAAGCCATCTACGAATGGCACCGAGAGTGAGTTTTTTAAGGATCATTTTTAAAGAAGAAAGAAGCATTTTTTTTCATTTTTTTTTTCAGCTACTTTTTGAAGAATTTGCAGAAAAGCATAGAGAACCCTGTGGAGCTTGGGAATCTGTTCAAGAAGTACGACCGAAAGTTCCAAATGTATGTTGTTTATTGTCAGAATAAACCAAAGTCGGAGTACATCGTATCGGAGTATATAGACACGTATTTCGAGGTAGGTTTTTTTTTGTATATAGTGTAGAAGCAGCAATAGCAAACAACCCCATTTGATGATGGTGGATCGTGATCACTCTCTCTCCATTTTCCAGGATATTCGACTGAAGCATGGTTTCAAACTCAGACTAACTGATCTCCTAATCAAACCCATTCAGCGCCTAACAAAGTACCACATGCTTCTCGAAGCAATTTTGAAATACTCTGAAAGGGCCGGATTGTCAGAAGAGGCCAACGCCATCTCGCGCGCATTTCACGTCATGACAGTTGTACCAAACCAAGCCAATGACATGATGGACATTGGTCGTCTGCAAGGATTTGAGGTATGTTTTATTTGTTTTAGGATTATGCTGTTATTTCCCGCATTTTTTTTCTTCTGAAAAATAATAAATAATAATAATAACAATCTTTTTTTTTTTCCTCCACAAAAGGGTAAAATAACTGCGCAAGGCAAGTTGCTGCACAAGGGTCCACTCAATGCTCTGGATACTTTCTCACCTCCTCAAAACGCCCCGCCTAAAATGAAGCCATTCACTTGTTTCCTGTTCGAACAAATCATGATTTTTAGCGAAATGGTTGGAAAGAAGACACAGTTTACCAGTCCCGTCTACGTCTACAAAGCGCATTTCCTGGTAAGTTTTTTTACTAAAAATATATTTCAATCAAAAACTACTACATCTTCAGGTCAACAAAATGGCCCTCGACGAACGGTCGGAAGACGGAGACCCCTTGAAATTTCTCATCAAGTCGAACGACCCAGCCAGGGACGAGCTGAAGATTGTGTGCCAAGCTGAAGACGAAGAAAGCAAGCAAGAATGGATCGAGATCTTGAAGAAACAACTCCAACGTCAGATGGATTTCCTCCGAGCTTTGCAAGCACCCATCGCCTACCACAAACACGCCAAGGATTAGTAAGTCTTGAACAACACCTCTCTCTCGCTTCTGAACTACTACTACTACTCCAACGGGGATATGATATATACTATACACTTCTCTGAAAATTCGGTGACGGCTCTTGTATTTAACACGCTGCTGCTACACTATATAGGGATTCTTCAGATGAATCAAGACGACTCCAAGAACTACTAGAATATTAACTGCAGTCTTCAGCTCTCTTCCCCCCCCCCTTTAATTTTTATGCCCTTTGTTTTTCAGTAGCAAAACAGAAACCTCCCCCCTCCCCCTGTCCCCCTCCCTCACTTTAGATCTTGCCGAAAAAACCAAACTTATTGGCTCAAAAACGAACGAAAAATAACCTATAATCTCTTGCCAGCTTCTACTACTAGTCAATTTATTTTTGATATACATATATAATATAAAGTTTAAACAGGTCTTTGATTTCCTGCGCTGCATATCAAATTATAAACTTTAAAAAACGAAGTATTCATTCATAAAAACGATCTATGTTTGTATTCAGAAAAAAAAGGCGCAAAAATCCCTACTCCTCTCTTAAAAAGCAGGCCTTAAATCTATTTATGAAACATGGCGCAAAAAAAAGCAGGGAAAAAGACCATCCTCATTTATGTTTTTGAAAGCCAAAAAAATACCAAAAAACAATTCTTAAGTGTCTAACAACTGTGTAATTCTACATTAGATGATGCTATGTAGTATGTATATTCGTTTGTGTTTAGACGAGACAATAAGTGGTGAACAAAACGCGGGAAAAAAACCAAACATCCATTTGCAACATTGCAAGTATTATACATGAAATATATATCTATATATATTACAAAAAACATTGCATTACTTTGTAAAAAAAATCAATCAAAACAAGGATAAGTATATCATCTTGCTGCATGCTTCTCTATTTATAGTAGCTTTAGTTGCTTTTTTATTTTCCCTCTGTATATATAAACCCATCTGCTCATTAATTCATTTTTTTAATATATTGTTTGCCTTTTCCCCTAATTTTAGCTTGTTGTAGTATTTGTTTAATTTATCAAAAGTTTTTTAGTTCTTTTTTTTTTGTTTACACTTCTCATTTTTCTATCTTTAGTTCGAGTGATATGAACCATTTTTGGGAAGTGGTGGATGTGGCCAAGGAGAGATTGGGATCGACGTCTTCCGTGGTTCCCAGCACCGGCCGCAAGACTTTGAAGGTCAAAGCCACGTCCAACACGGCTCCCATTTCAACCGGTTTGGCCAAAGTGCGTCCGAAATCGGCTCACAATGAGGACGACGACATCGAAGAGACCGCCGTCGCCAGAGCCTCGAGCAACGAGAACGTGGGTAAGGAATCCAGCAAGAAGGTGACTCACCAACGGCGACACCACACGCACCACATTTTCGATCACTTCCACCATCACCACCGCCCGCGCGCCAAAAGCACCGCCAACGAGGACGACATCGCCCTGCCGTCGACGACCCATGACGAACCCGTCAAGAAGTCCAGTTCGTCCGGCGTCAATTTGATCCGGCGGTGGTCAGAAACGTCCAACTCCAAGAAAGAACCTGACCTCCTGTCCAACGTCATCTCCATCGGGTCCTCGGTCAAAGTCTTGGTCGATTACCGGCCTGTCAAGGATGACGAGATCGGTGTCACCAAAGGCCTGATGGTCGAGGTCCTGGACGTCGATTCCCAGCGAGGAGGATACCTGGTCCGGAAGCAAGACCATTCGCTGGGCAAGCAAGAGGGATGGGTGCCCACTTACGTCTTGAACCTCCTCACCTCCGGCCCGCGGAGGCAGCCCTGGACCTTCCGCAAGTTCCGGAAACCCAGTTTCAGCAGCGGCCGGAAAGACTCCTCGCCGTCGACGCCGCCGGCCGCCCAGTACCAGTTCCCCATCACCGCCAAGTCCGGCGACAAGGCCGTCCTGAGCTGCACCTTGCCCACGGCCGCCAGCGACAGTTGCGTGCTGTGGCGAGGCCCTCATGGCGACGTCCTGCTGCCCGGCAGTCACAAGTACGCGACCAAGACGCAAGGCCGAGTGGCCACCTTGTTGGTCGCCGCCTGCGAGCAGCAAGACGCGGGCGACTACGTCTGCTCTCAGGTGTCCAACGTCAACGAGGACGTGCTCTTTGCCGCCTCGGTCTCTCTGACTGTTTTAAGTAAGTAGTATCGGCGAAAAAAACCCACTTGCCAATTCGTTTCCTCATCAACGTTGCCAACTTATCGTTTTTCGTTTTTTTTCGTATTTATATAATTTTTTTTAATGTGGAAAAAATTGGGAAAATGAAGGGTTTTAAAAAAAATACGCTTTGTTTTTTGCAGATGTTCCTAAGCCTCCGTGCCAACCCAAAGTACAAGATTTAAAGGGTACCTCAACCGTTTTAACCTGGGAAACTAAAGAATCCACCGACGTCTACTTCTCCCTGGAGGCTTGCCGACTGAGGTCGTCGGAGCCGTGGACCGTCATCAAGACCAACATCCACGAAGGACTCTGCGTGGTGGACAACCTGCGGCACGGAGAAACCTACAGTTTCCGGGTCATTTGCCACGCCGTCAGCGGCGAGGCCTCCGAACCTTCCAGTCCGTCCAACCCGTTGACGATTCCGCTTCAAGATGCGGCGCCTTCGACGTTGCTGGCGTCCCGGAGGTCGTCGACGTCCAACAGCGAAGGATCGTCGGCCGCACTGGACCACGGGTGGCAGCGCGACTTCGAGCGCAAGTACATCGAGCTGGAAGAGCTGGGTCGGGGAAGGTTCTCGGTGGTGCGAAAGTGCCAAGAGATATTGAGCGGCACCGAAGTCGCCGTCAAGTTCATCAACCGCCGGAAGCAGCCGCGCGACGACACGCAAAAAGAATACGACATTTTGTCTTCCATCAGCCACCCCAACCTCATCCACAGCACCGGCCTTTTCCTCACGGCCACCAGCGACGCCATCGTTTTGAGCTTGTAAGTTTTTTTTTTTTTCTATTTGTTATTTTTTTGGCGGGAAATGGCAGCCATTTTGATTATTTTATTCTAATTTAAAGGATCAATGGTACTCCGTTGTTTGAATACTTTTGTCAAGACACCGCCTATTCTGAAGCTGTGGTTTGTCGGTACATCGAGCAGTTGCTGAGCGGATTGGCCTACTTGCATGCCAAGCACATCATTCATCTGGATTTGAAGCCGGAAAACTTGATCTTGGACGCCAAGCAGCAGACGCTGCACTTGATTGACTTCGGGTCGGCTCAAGTCTTGCAGCCGCTGCGCAACTGTCAGAGCCAAGGCGAATGCACTTCCAGCATCGAGTTCCAGGCGCCGGAGGTGATCTCCAGCGGCCCGGTGGCCACCTACACCGACATGTGGGGCGTGGGCGTTTTGCTCTACGTTTGTCTCAGGTAAAAAAAAAGATTTTTTTGTCGCTCGAATTGCCACTCACGATTTACTTTTGCATTTGCAGCGGATTGTCGCCGTTTTTGGACGACAGCGACGACGAGACGACGAGGAACATCTTGCGCTGCGACTTTAGTTTCCCCAACGAATACTTTTCCACCATTTCCAACGACGCCAAGGACTTGATTCGGCGCCTGCTGTCTGTCAACCCGTCTCAAAGGGCGTCGGCTTCCACCTGCTTGAAGTCGCCCTGGTTGACCCGGACGCAGCGTCCCACCACCCAGATATCCTCCATCCACTTGTGCACTTTGGTCCGGCGAAGAATGAAGAAGCTCAACAGCGTGGCCCCGCTGCCCCTCACCTCCCGATCAAACAGACCTGAAAGCATGTACAAAAACTTGCCTTCGTGATATCATCCTAATTTCTCTAAACGTGAATGTTTAACTACTACTACTAGTCAGACAATTATATAACAGTCTATATTTACTACCAATTCGCAAAAAAACCGGTTCAATTATCTTCGAGAATAGCGCATTTTTTTTAAATTCACGAAGAAATTTTTTTGGGGAAACAACAGCACATTCTTTAAAAAAAAAGATTGAATTAACTGTTTACGTAAGCGTCACCAGAGGTTTAAGGACCCATTGGGGATTGTTTCGGCGTACGTTTTCACCTTTTTTGTGTCAACCAGGAATGAAAGTTTGCCTGTACGCGTACGCGTTTTGTTACGCAGCCCCCGCGCGCTGGCAGGACACGTAGTTGTAGTACGTACTATATAGCATATACCATACAACCATCTACATAAAGCTTGGGTTTGGCAGCTGGCAGAAACCCCCTCGTCACTGGAATTTCGTTATTGAAACTTCATTCTTGAAAACAACTTCTTGGCACTGGAAGGACTGGATCTCCTCTCTGGATGGTTTCGGCATGAAAACTTGGCCCCTGTTCGTCTTGGTCGCCGCCGGTCTGGTCGGACCGTCCGCCAGCCAGGAGGACGATTACTACTACGATGAGGACTACGGGGACAGCGCGGAAGTCAGGTCTCAGAAGTACAGCGGCGCCTACGTCGGCACGTTCAGCTCGCATCACCACCAAGTCAGTGGCAAGCTTTTCGTTGTCGACGAAAAGACTTTGTTGCTCAAGCAGTTCACCTACGACGGGCAAGGGAGGGACGCCTTCTTCCTTGCCGGCAGCGACGGCTCTCCTAGCCATACCGGGTTTCTTGTGCCCAACGAGTTTTACCGGACCAACGTCTTGCAAAGGTATTTTCAAGAAATTAGAAAAAAAGATTAATTTTTGAGGCCGTATTTTTCGTGCTTCAACGTGGGACGCAAAATCTTTTCGCGATTTCTTTTATTTGCTCATAATTTGCACGAATTTAGCCACACTTCTTTTCTTTGATAAAAAAAAATGTTCAGTTTACAGACAGAATGCAGCTGCGCAAAATTTATTAAGGCTTTGTCCTTTTATATGAACTTCAGTAAAATCCCTTTGGGAACTGGCAACGACCACCTGACAGATTACGATGCAAACACGCAGAGCAATCCACTTAATTGGAAGGGTACGAAAATGCTTGGGCTTATGAAAAAGAATTTAAAACTTTATAAATCTATGCGTCATTTCCCGATAAAAAAATCTGCTTTTTTTCCAGATATTTAAATGCGGAATTTACGCTTACGTTACCAGCTGGGAAAAAAATATCGGACATTAATTGGTTCAGCGTCTACGACATTGATGACGACACCTCATTTGGGGAAGTCATTTTTCCAATCAACTTCGAAGCTCCCAAGAAACAGCACCTTCAACCCCTGGAAGGCATCTCCAACGGTGTCAAGTGAGTTATTATCAAGTGGGCCAACCTTATTTTTTACTTATACAAACCTTGATTTTTAATTTTAGAGCCGAAGAAGTCGTCATTCTCGACTCCAAAACCATCCAGTTGAATTATTTCGAGTACGATGGCCTCGGAGGAGACGGTGTCCGGTTTTGGGTCGGCAACGGGCCTCAGCCGTCCAGAAAAGGACATCTGGTGCCCGATGAAGGCGGATATTTGGAGAAATTAGGAAGGTATGACACGGTCAACGGCAAGAGGCTCAAGATCCAACTCCCAGGCAACTTGACTGTCTTCGACATCAACTGGTTCTCCGTTTACGACACCAAAAACCACCGAAGCTTGGGTTACGTCATCATCCCCGGACCGGAGAGCATCAACGTTCCACCGGCGCTGGTCGACGTCGTCGAAAATTCGCGCAAAACCACCCTGCCCAACTGCGAGATGTTGCACGCCAATTTGCGCATCGCCTGGAGCGTCTTCGCCCCCACCATCACCATCGAGCTGTCCGGAAGCATCGGCGCAGACTACAACGAGTATCTGGCCTTCGGAGTGTCCAATCCTCAAGGCGAATCCAAGATGGTCGGCTCCGACGTCTCCGTGGCCTACGTCGACGGCTTCCAGGCCATCGTCGAGGACTACAACATCACGGCTAAAAGCTTGTGCACTTCCGTTTTGAACCAGAACCGCGGCGTTTGTCCGGACATTCATGTCGGCGGCACCCAGAACAATCAGGTGCAGACCTTCGAAAAGGACGGCGGCGTCTTCACCATCACCTACCGCCGGGACCTGCTCAACAGCCAAGATCCGGGCGACAACAACATCGAGGAGGACACTCCCACCTCCGTCGTCTGGGCCATCGGCGCCCTGGCCGAAGGGTCTCTAACTGGACCCCGAATCAACGGCAGGCCGGCCCGGATCAAGAGGGAACCGACTTTCCACCATACCTTTCCCAAGGAACACGTCCAGATCGACTTCCACCGGAAGAAGAGTGCCAACAACTGCTGGGCCTTCGTCCGTCGAACGGACGCCATGAAAAACCGGAAAACGCACCCTAGTCTCAAAGGGGAAGTGGACCCCATCGAGGAGGAAATCGAACCCTGGAACAGACACCGCTTTTTCGACCCCTCGCAGCGCAAGTTTGAGGCGCGCTTGGGTCCGGCTGGCGGCTTCAAGCGCGGCTATTCCGCCCTCAACAAACTGCCCAACACCGGCAAAGTCTGGTACATTAATGGCTATATGGCGCCGGAGCTGTTTCTGCAACGTGGCACCGTTTACACTTTCACTGTCGAGGGCGGCGACCGGCCGTCTCAACCCAGCCTCTACCACCCCTCGTCATTACCAACGACGAGTTGGGCGGCTACTGGAGGATGCCCAAGGACGGGTCTCGCCGTGAAAAGGTCAAAATCTACGCCGGCGTCAAGTACACGTTCAGAGGGGTTCCTCAGGCCACGGCCGCCGGCAAACTGTGTTTGTGGGAGCACCGCAAAAACTCTGACTCTCGACGGGACGACGACTTCAGCAGCTTCGCTCGGTTCAGGAACTCACTGAAGCTCGAATGCGACAAGGACAGCGAGCCGTCGATTCTGACCGTCCGGCCCAACAACACCTGGCCCGACGTCGTTTATTATCAAAGTTTCATCAGCCCCTACATGGGTGGCAAGATCCACATCGTGGACGACTTAGACATCACGTCGAAGGTGATTGCATTCAACAACAAGTTCAGTGGCGCGACAGTTTTAGGACCAGCGATGATATTAATTGCTACTACAACAGCCTTAGTCATTGGCAGACTATAAATTCATTCGTTTTGAAGGCATAGAGAAGCGGCACATAGAGAGGAAGTGTGTCCTTTTTTTAATGAATTGCGTTTTTATAGTAAAATGTTTGGTCCCCCGTTTTTCGTGCACAGCGCGCTTTTAAAAGTGAGGGATCTGCACGGGTTTTCATCCTGAGCACCAATCCCCTCTATGTTGCTTCTCTTTGCTTGAAAGAGAAATATATTCTTTAGTAGATGATAAATACCTGTGTTAATCAATCAATGTCATCTTGAGACCTCGTTGATTTAATGCTGTTTAGACGTCACTTGAAGATGAAAGTCCAACTGGCAGTAACGCTGCCGGTTCTCCTCGGGCTTTGCTTTCCAAGTCAGGTCTGGTCCAAGCACCACCACCAGTGAGTTTTGAGAGATAATATCTCGACAGGGTTCTTAAAACCATTTTAACTTTAATTAGTAGCCATCATCATTCTCACAAAGATGACTCGGTAGAAGTGAAGGTCGAATCCTATCGCGTCCAGCAAGAACATCACGGGAGCCATCACGACGACAAACATGGCGACCATCGTCACCGTCACAGGATGTACAGAAGCAAGACATGGGAAGAACCCGAGCCTTCGTGGGAATCGCCCGAGTCCCCGGAGCCCTCGTGGGAACCACCTGAACCCAAGTGGCAACCACCCGAACCCAAGTGGGAGCCCACAGAAACCCCCCAAACCAAAGTGGGAGCCCACAGAACCAAAGTGGGAGCCCACAGAACCCCCCAAACGCAAATGGGAACCAAAAGAACCGGTGTGGGAATCAGAGGAAAAAATCACTACCGAATCTCCTTGGAAAGAAGTAGAATCGAAGAAAGTAAAATGGTCAGCTCCCAGGAAACCAGACTGGGAAGAACCCAAGAGTCCGGAATGGGGAGAACCCAAGAGTCCGGAATGGGAAGAACCCAAGAGTCCGGAATGGGAAGAACCCAAGAGTCCGGAGTGGGAAGAACCCAAGAGTCCGGAGTGGGAAGAACCCAAGAGTCCGGAATGGGAAGAACCCAAGAGTCCGGAATGGACCAGTCCAGAGAGCCCCGAGAAGGCCGAATGGTCCAGACATTGATTTAAACACGAATTGTTATCTATTTTTCTAAGAACTGACGAGTAGTAGTAGATAATTAAACAATGGCAATTTCTGATCCTGATTTCACGTTGACTCTAACCGACATCTCTTGGGAAACAGTGCCCTCTGACTTCATTGAGCAGCACTGGCTTTGCGGGCATATTTTCGACTTGAACAACTTCCAATGTTTGACAAACTGCTGTTGGAAAATCGTGTTGCAGACGCAGTAAATGAAAAAGTTGATGGATGAGTTGAAAGTGATCAAGACTAAGCTGATCGAGGTCATGATCATGACCCACGTCGGCAAGAGATAACAGAAGTTGTCCTTGTTCTCCCGGAAAGTGTCGATGGTGAAGAACTCGTAAAAGTTGAGAATAATTCTTGGAGTGTTCGTGATAAAGTAGAGGATAATGATGGAAAAAAAGCACCAAAGCCATCCTGCTTTCCTCGTTGGCTGAGGTGTTGTTGCCGCCACCATTCGAACCTGGTCTGTTCTGGCGTCTGTTAGTGCCATTGTTGTGCATATGCCTCTTGTTCACCGCTCTGAAATTTGCAGAGGAACGCAATGAAATCGTCGAACAGTTTTGAGCGGAATTTGGTCGAAAATCCGGCCTTTAAATTCGGTTACTAGGTTTTGTGTTAAAACAAATACGTCTGGAGCTTTTTTCAACAGTTTAAGCAATGAAACGGTGGCAACAGAATGTGCTTTTTAACAAATGGAGCGAGAGAAGAAGATATTTTCGGTGTTTTTTTAGAAAAGCTAACAAGTTTTTCGTTTCGTTGCAGAAAGTCTTTAAGAGAGGGAGAGAAGTGCTTTTTTGTTTACCTGTAGATGCCTTTATTGAGATAAACGAGGGCTGAGAAGGGTATTATTCCTGTCACAAACAACCTCGCCAGATGAACATAGTAGAGCGCGTAATTGCTATCTAGGCGCAAGTCTGTCATCTTGTATCCGACGCTGGTTACGTTGACCAACTCAGAGCTGTTGGTGACATCGTTGAAGACTTCGACCTGATTGGTGTGCGTGACACTGTCCAGCTCAAAGAACTTGGGAATGTTGAACAGAATACTAAAAGTAACGGTGGGGATGAGGTATTTGAGGACGCGTCTCCAAGGGGAAGCGCCGGACGACGTCACGTTGATGTGGTACTCGATGGGCCTGGTGACAGCGATGTAGCGCTCGATGGCGAGGACGACAGTGATGTTGTTGGAGCACATCAGCGATATGTTTTGCAGTTGGTACAAGAAGTAGATGAACGCCATCTGTTGGAAGCTGGTCGTGACCACATAACGCCGGATGGATTCCAGTATCGTGGTCAAGATGAACAGGTTGTCCGTGACGGCCAAGCAGACCAAAACCCTGTTGAAAATGTTGTCCAGTTGCTTCGAAAACAAGAGAGGAATGGCGATGCTGTTTCCGATGAGACCGATCGTTCCAATCGTCATCGTCAACACGCCTTCCAGCCAGAAGGCGACCGTCTCGAACATGATAAGCATGTCTTCAGACGTCTCCTCGCATTGCGAAGTCCCGTTGACCGCCGACGACGTCACTGAGCCATTCAACATGCTATAGCGAAAAGACAGTCAATTGAAATCCCCAAAAGAGACTGGCTTTATTTTTTGGAAAAGGACATTACATGGGGAAAAATCGCCCATTCATTTCCAAACTTTCCTCCTACAGTGTTTACCTTGTAAGAAAGGAAGGTTCAAGTCAAAGCTTTATTTTGATTGGATGAAAAAAATGGCGCGAAATTTAATTTACTTTATAACCATCCTCCCTTCCGAAAAAAAGGGAACAAAAACTACGCCGCCCGTCCTTTCTTACAAGATAAGTAATGCAGCGGTCAGCAATGGTCATTTGTTGACATGATCATGAGGAAAAATGCAGTCTGGAGGGCCTGATAAGCGCCAGAGACCTTGTCAGTGACATGGCATTTTTTTCAAAAAGAAAAAGTATAGCAATGTGTATATATTAAACACAAACAGCAAATGTCCCCGAAAATGCTTAACTCGAGCGAATTTCCCTCGAGATATAGGAATGGATGGCAAAGTTTTGTGTCTTTACTACAGCTAAACGCAGACGAAACAATTAGTAGTGTCTTTTGTGAAGGACGATTTGGTGCAGGAGGCTTATCTGCCGTAAGGTTTATAGGATGTTTACACTGCTTGCAGAGGGAAAAGAAGTCGTAATCATTGATTGTCGTAATCATTGATTATACCCTGTGCATATTTGTTTAGCTTATACTTTGATTTACTGACACTTGTTTGGAACTGCGCTTCTTCTAACAAGTGCATCGCGTGATCCACTCTTGGGGCCGCACATTTGTTATCACAAGATTGACAAAATGACCGATACAACAACATAACTTTCAAAAACAATTAGTGACATTTGTCGTTTTCTGCACCCATTAACGACATATATCGGTAAAATAGACCACGCCCACGTCCTAATTGCCAGCTGTTCTTGGGCCAATGCTCATTCTGAGTCCAGTCTTAAGATACACTGCTTCCGAAAGATAAAAAGCCGAAATTACTCAGCCGTGTGCCTCTTCAATTACTTTGCTTGAATGCTACCTTTTCCCGTAAAAAAATAACAGGAGGAGGAAAACAGGTCAAGAAGTCTCTAATTACAGTGCCTGTGTATCAAACATCTCAAGAAAAGTTCTTAATAAAGACTCATCTTTTCTGGACTGCAAAAAAAGCTAAGGAGGTTGAACCAAGTGATTCTTCGTCTACACTATATAAAATTGGATATCTCTCCCCCCCCCTTGAAAACTTTGTTGTTTTTCTAACAGACTTTTTATGTAGTAATCATCGTAAAAAGTCAGCTTCTTTTCGATTCAACCGAAAAACTTGAAAACATCTGCTGTAGTAGTGCTAATTATGCGCATTTCGTTATAAGTTTTGAACTTTTTTTATTTCGGAAAAAAACTGTTGCTTCGTTTTGACAAGATTCGTTAAACAATGATTTATTAGTGTCTTTTTTCATCGACAATGTATGTCAAAAGAGTTTGTCAAAAATGCATCAGCAATTAAGACGACATGTGTTATATACATTGTCCAATTAATTAAGCTTTTTGAGGCGTTAACATCGTCATTAGTAGTTGTTTGTACTTAACAAACTACTTCCTCCCCGGCAGATAAAAAGTACGGTTCGACTTTGCCAGCGAATTAAAAATCGGAGACGTCAGATACAAACATTTGACCTAAACAACAATTAAAGTACAACGCTTTTGACGTTTACCATATGAAATGTAACTTTCTTTAAAAATGAACCGTTAATGAGTTATCAGCGATTCAATAAAGGTGGTCGGGTAGCAAAAAGTCCGTTTTTGGCAAAAAGTGTGCAAAGATCGCTTAATAAAAAAATCAAAATGGACTTTTTTCAAAAAACAACCATTTTTGAATCGCCGATTACTCAGAAACGGTTCATTTTTAGGAAAGTCACATTTTATATCGTAAGCGTCAAAAGAGTTGCACTTTAATTGTTATTTAGGTCATTTTATCGTATCTGACGTCTCCGATTTTTAATTCGCTGGCAAAGTCGAACCGTACTTTTTATCTGCCGGTGAGGAAGTACTAAAAAGCCTAATGTACTATGAAGGCCTTTTTGATGGAAGTATCTTTAGTTATAAGGAACTTTCTCCCCCCAAAAATAAGAACTTTTATTATAAACTCAGCAAACATACTTTTTTTGGCTTCAGAAATGTTCAGTTTTTTAGTAATCTTATTTTTTCTCAACAGAAAAGTTAATTTGTTTCTCTGGGTCTCCCAATCTTTTGGCAGTAAAAAAGCGGTAATAAATGTGACCCATGCCTATTTCTTTCACGAGCAGAACGTAATCTCTGGAAAAAAAGCATTTGCTCTCTCAACCAAAGAGCGTCAAGGTCGTAGTAGTAGCAAGACGCACAAAGGGCTCATTTATGAAAGGTCCCTCCCTTGGGACTTGTTATAATTACGGCCTCTCTTTAAGAAGGAAATAAAAGGCCTCAGCAAAGAGCACTTATACCCACTTCATTTTGATAACACACACACACACATAGTTGCTTCAATCTTTGAAAGCATGTTGTGTAATTTAACCAATGTTTAGTCTGTGATTCATGTACTAATAAAAAAATGATGACCCGGAAAAAATGAGACTGGCTATTTTCATCTTTAACTCTGGCAATTCCCAACCGATTTAGGTAATTTAAGATTTTCCTGAAAGCTGGACAATTTGGGTACAAAACATGTATTCATGGCTTTCCCCACCAAACCAACAGATTGGAAGATATTTTCAAAAATGTGTGGAATTTAAAAAAAAATGTGAAAAAAAAATGTGAAAAAAAAATGTGAAAAAAAATGTGAAAAAAGTGAAAAAATGTATAAACAAGACAGAACCTGGCTCATCATTCTGGCTATAAAATGGATGCAGTGCAAATGTCTTCTTTGTACCCCAGGGTAATATTTTTTTTCTAAAATTGCCACACTTTTGTCAAGAAGCGTGTTTTAGTAGAAAGTTTAATTAGGTATTGCAACCGGACTGAAGCGGATCTACTACTAGTAGAAGTGAATTTAAAAGTTATCCGGAAATGAATAACTTAAACTAAATGATCCAGGGGGAGGGTGCAGTTAAGAAAGTTTGATGAAGATTTGTTGAGAAAAGTTGCGACCAAAGACAGAAATGTCGTCTCAAGTCTCACTTTTTCCTCATCAAGTCTTGATATGTATACATTTTTCCCTCTTGAAACGCGGCACTGGTTACGTAGTTTCGTCTGACTGAAGAGAATTACAACCATTACGGCATAATGAGAAGCACTATCCAAGCAAACAGGTTTATAGATGAGTCTGCTTTCTTGTGTACAAACAAAGAAGGCACCCTGCTTATAAATTCATTATTTTTACCCAATTTATATTTTGTGCAAAGGCGTGTGTGTCGTAATTTCGCGTAATTTCACCATCAGAATGTGCCACATGGATTCACAAATTAATTCTACGCAAACTTCGAGAATAAAAGCCATGTCTTTCTACTGAATTAAAGAACATACAGTCAGGACCTTTTAATTCGGCCGGTCGAAATATCTCGGCTCTGGTTGGTTGTACCAAAAAACTAAGGGTACTTTATGAAGTCCAACTTCTCGAGAACTATTAGATTCAACTGTTGAATCTCACTTTACCGGCACCAGGAAAAAGTTACAGAGATCAAAGTTGAAAAATTCCCAAACGGCACCCTGAAAATGGCACTTTTCACCCAACGATTTCTTGGGTTTACAACAATCATTGTTTAACATTAATTTTTCATTTGGTATTTTTATGAGCAAATATCAAAGAAAAAACCTGCTAAAATGTACCACGGTGATTCCAGAATCAATCAAAGTGGTCGATTTTGATGACCTCTTTTTGACAGCAATTTTCGCACAGTAAACGTGATTTTTGGCCCAAACCAACTATACCAGAAAAATTTTACATCTTTTGGGAATCAGATGAGCAAAAACTTTTGCAATTATCTTTGACGGTTTCCATACACGAAAGAAACGCTTTCACCTGGTCGACGATTTTTTTCGCGCTCAACTTTATTTAACAAAAGTTTGTCTTAGAGACCTGAAATATGGTTCAGTAGAAGCGGAATGGTCGATCGACATAATAAAGTGGCCTTAGTTTTTTGATAAGAGCAATAGGAGCCGAGATATTTTGAAGTGACCGAATTAAAAGGTCCTGACTGTAGAAAACTGCTTCGTCATCTTGTGCATTCAAACCATAAAATGTATATCAAATTGCACCTGCGATATCTTTTAATGAAAGTGAAATAAGAAATATACAACTTACGTCAGATTTATTTCTTGGAGATTTCTGAGTCTGGATTACGTTTCTGGGGAATGACTTTTCGAAAGGAGGTCCGATTTCGTAGTGGTTATGAGCTGCGAAATCGAGG
This sequence comes from Sabellastarte sp. h YS-2021, assembly GCA_964017235.1. Classification (NCBI taxonomy): domain Eukaryota; kingdom Metazoa; phylum Annelida; class Polychaeta; order Sabellida; family Sabellidae; genus Sabellastarte; species Sabellastarte sp. h YS-2021. The sequence goes on along the minus strand of CAXHLB010000088.1, from coordinate 9,882 downwards.
CAAAGGAAGAGAGAGACGGAGAGCGCGCCTCACTGCAAAAGAGTGTAAGCCTCTTCTTATTGTATGGACGTTTCTTTCTTCGTAGCCGATACATAATGACTGCTCTTCCGTCTCAAAATATAGTACATACCGGGAGTAATTGTAGTCGATAAAGTACCAAGAAAGGTTGCCTGTAAATATGGAAAAAAAGGGGGGCCCCTCTAACAATGACAGATTTGATTGGAGTTGATTCAGCGTGAAAATTCGAAGAAACGGATGCGAAAGCTGAAATCTGCTATATAAGCTTTGACAGTTGGAACCTATCACTATACCACTACACTACAGCATCTGGTGTTCGTATACTTAATGATAATAGTAGTGGAAAGACGCAACTTCGACCAATGTTGATGTACAAAGGGTTGGTCCATGTCATAAAAAGATGTCTTTTAAATAACAAATTCCTGTTTTCCCAAAGTTCACGATTATTTCAAAGCAAGATGAATGTTGAATAGGTTGGTCCACTTAATAAAAATATATGAATGAATCGCGATCATTTTATCAATCATTTTTACCCACAATTATACATTAAGCACCTTTCAGAGTGGATTACCAAAAAGGTGAAAATGTTTGCTCCTTTTTGATGCCTTCATGAAAAGTTATTTGTTTACAGAAAACACAAACACTGCTATATGTGGTCCAACCTTATGTGAATCATCCTTGACTACCACCAGCAAATTAAGGGGAGAAAAACTTTTTTCTCCTGAGCGATTGCTTGTACACAAAAAAAAAAATGAAAATACCGCACATGTCATCATCATTTGTATCAAATCAAGAGTCTCCAGGGCAAAATAAGACCTTGATTTTGAGACCAAATGGAGGTATATCCTTTTTTGAAAAAAAAACCTAAACTCATCAAAGGGACTGTGTAACCATCTGCGCTCATTATGCTTGGGGATTAATGACTGCCTTGAGGGCCTTTAGAGACCTCCACATGCAGGCTTATCATAAGCCTTTTTTCGGGTGGTAGCAGTTACTATAGTACATTAATATGACACTGCTTGCTAAGCTTGGGCGTTGTCAGTTTTGGAATTTCTTTCCATGAATACTAATTTCCTTAATACTACACAAAAGTGCATTGTGAGAGTAAATGTGAGAAACAAGAGCCCATTTGAATAATGTATTTACTACAACTGTGCAGCTCTCGATTCCATCAGGGGCCCCGCATAATAATGCCTTTCGTAGGGAGCGTTGCATGTCAAACAAACGGAAAAACATCATCGCTTATAACCATGAAAAGTGTTACAATAGGGTTTGATGCCAAATGGCTGCTTTGGAGATTGACAAATGGTGTACATAACGTCTGATACATAGCACGAGAGCGAGGGCCTTTTTTGGGATGACAGCGTATAGTATCCCTCTGCATCAAATTTCTGGCTGTTGGCAACTGAATCAAGGATTATGCATGGAGCATGTGTTCAGTAGGTTAACCTACGTGGAAAGAGTCTGCAGTGCGGATGGTTTTGAATGACAATTAAGACAGGGACTTTGCCCTGAAATTACACCCATGAGAGCAAGGAACGACGATTGCACTCGATATTGAGATTACATATCAGATTAAATCCCCCGAAATGATGAGCAATCAAGTTTTACTGCACAAAAGGACTTTAAAACGTCGACTGATTTTTCTCGAGACAAAGTGAATGGCAACTCAACAACCTTGTTGTTGCTGACTGAAGAACCTATAGCAAAGTATGCGCCCTTTACAGGCCTTTATTGTACAAAAAAGGCCCCTGATGGCTGGGCCAATGTCTCGTGTTGTTTTAATTAAGTGTCTGCAGGAGCCTTTTTTAAGAAAAGGGCTTCCTTCTGGTGTCCTTAAAATGGTTTGAATGGATTCGTGATTCAGTTGAATAAAACTGCATCTTGAGTGTGTGAACCCTGTGGCCTTTTCAATGGTGTAATTATGTTGGCAAGGAAACGATTTCCGAGGAAATGGCCTTTGAAAGGTCACACGGGCAATTGAGATTGCAACTAATCAGATGTGACCACTGCGAATTGAGAGTAAACACTATCTATAGAGACGACAAAGACTGTCTTTGGCAGCAAGATTATGTAATGTAACTGACAATCAGTCTCCAAAGAAAAGCGACCTAGTTTATACCAACCAGCAGTGCTAATCAATTGACGCAAAGCAACCTTGGTGGAACAATTCTTGTGGCTTGAAAATGTATACACAAAACTTTCTTCTTTTACCCGTGGCGGTACATCTTAATAAGAAATGTCATGTATGGTAATAAATACAACTTTTTTTTTCTCTCTCTCCCCTAAACGCTTCTGTTCATCCATCTCCAGTACTGATAAACACGAGGCAACACAAAAAAACTCCGCCAAGTTGTGTAATAATAATAATTCCCCCAATTGATACATAAACACGGTTGTTCCATGCTGCCTCCCACTGCGAAAGGCCCTCTTTAACTAGTAGACATTTTCAGAAAACATTGTTTTACTACTTCAAAAAGTACATTTTTTTTTAAATACAAGAACTGGGAGTGGCCTGAATACTCTGAAAACTGCTTAAATGTCATTTGCAAAAAAAAATCACTTAATCTCCCTTTAATATTGTAAAAAAAATCGAATTAAAAAAAACAGAAATCCGTTAAAAAAAGTACAGCTAAAAAAAATTACTTTTTACTATAAAGGCTCCTTTGAACCGTACAAGCTACCCTCAGGTCCTCCCAAACAAAAGGCACCAAATTTATTTTTAAACATCTCTTAGTGGGTCACTTTTAGAAAAATAGGGAGATAGTAGTTTCAGTACTGTTTCGTACATATTGCATTTCGAATGACTTTTTTTTTAAATTGCGCAAAACTGCAGCTTTTTAAAAAAAATAAATAATTCCAAAAATGGAAGGAGACGAACTTTCATTTGGGAAATTAGACATGAATTATCAAGCGAATGGTTGGTAAATATTGTTGCCAAGGTGACAAACTTGAATGCAAATCAGAGGTGAACAGTGGGCTTAAAAAGAGAAGAGAATGTTATTTCGCATATTTCTTTAGAACAGGGGATTATACAATAAAAAGAGTGATGACCTGAGCATGCAGGATGTGTCTCTCTTAAAAAAAGTAATTTGGCCAAAAACAAAACCGTCTGACGAAAAAAAAGGGAACTAGGGAGACAAAACAAAACTTTTTAATTTAAAAAATGTAGCCCAAAAAAGAAGTTGCAAAGAAAAAGTGGATGGAAAACATGGATCATATTGTTACGTAACATTTAAAAATAATAACAGGTTTTTTGTTGTCCTTGAAATATTTTTCTTCCCACTTCCCACCCTTTTTTTTTCTCTATGGTGTCCTGTCACACAAAAAATGTGGAATCAGAAGCTATAGTTTTGTCAGAGGGCAACGAAACACGCTTTACTACGACAACTAAAAAATGATAGATGTTTTTAAATATGCGCGTAATGTAACTTCCTGTTCCATGGTTTGGGAAAAAAGGGGGGATTACGCGTTGAAAAATGGTTTGAATTCTGGACACAAAAAAGAGTCTGAAAGTAAAATTGGTCTTTGTTTCAGAAAAAAGCATCTTAAAATCTCTTGAGAAACAACCAAAATCCACTGCTTTTATGGATCAAAGGCAAAGTATCTCATGGTTAGAAAAATGAATTTATTGTAGGTTTTTCTTTTAAGACCAAAAATATGGGAAAAAGTGCGCAAATTGGTCGATGCCAAAATGGTATCGATATCGGCAATACATTCACACATAAATTCAAACTCTACGTAGTAGAGCAAAGTCTCAACATTATATGCCTTGTGTAAGAGAAATAAGAATTGGTAAAAAGGCATCACAGTCCCCCTCGAAATTGCAAGACAAATTTGACGTCATAAGCCATGCAACAGTCAAGAAATTGCCGTCAATGTAAGCCATATATTTCGTTGCTCAAGAAATGACCCAAAAACTAGCAGATTTTTCATTCCTAAGACATAAAATATATTACAACACTTTGAACAAATGTCTGTAACGAAAGGATTAAGCATTTTTTTGGCTCACTTGAACCGTAGCGCAGTCTGCCTTTAGGTCTTGGCAACAGAAAAAACACCTAAATTTTTGATTTTGTAACTCTTCAAGAGGGGTATGTTTCCCAAACCTTGAAGAAGAATGTATTTTTTGGATTTATTGAAATTATACGAAAACAGAAGAAACATGAAAAATATGGAATCAGATGATTATTTGTTATTGAAGACCAATGAATTCTTTAAAGATGGATATATTTACGAAGAAACCAAAGGATATGAACATTAGTATGGTGGGTACAAGGTGGGTACATTTAGTGCTCAAGTGAATGTTGTTTATACGACATCTTCATTGAGGGGTCCAACTTTTTGAAGCATTCAATAAAAACTATAAATTATAGTATACAAAAATTCAGGCCATCAATCCATAGAAAAAATTGCTTAGTGGAGGGAATGAGGAAAACAAGAAGTTTATTTAGTCGCGCGCAAAATAACCTTCGACCTTTTGCAGGCCACTCTGAATGATGGTCATCGCAGTGGTATTAGAAAATTAGCTTACAATGGTAGTACAATAAGGCGTTTAGAAGGGATTTTTTTTGTGTATGCGGTTTGGAGAGAAATCGAGGGATTTTCCTCGTTGGAAGATCTGTGAACAGGCCTCACTGTGAGAGCACATACGCATTTCTCTTTTTCTTCAGCTCACCTACGAAGGGACCTTGAAACCTATGCCGCACTGCTGTTGGGCGCCTCCACAACACCTGTATTTAAAAACGCGCGCACGCGCACATTCTCCTCTAGGAAGCGTTGGCGCCGCTGCCGCTGCTGCTGGTCCTTGCCGATTCCACACACAAAAAAAAAAAATATGTATCCCACATAAATTCGACAAAAAAAATACAACGACTGGACGCAAGTTTTTTTTAATAACAAGACAGAATAGTAGTGTTGATGTGAGTCTCGTATTCTAAGGACCTTTCTGTACCAGGTAAGCCCATCATCAACAGGTGTTTCAAACTGCTTCCAAATTGCCTGTCAAAAGTATTGTATGCAATGCCTGACTTTTACCATCAAGTTAACTAAATTAGGCCAACTTTTTTTTTGTTCTAAAAAAGGCACAAATGTGACGATGGAGGAAACATGTAGAGCATTTATATTATTCCTTTTGTGCGGTTGTTGCCCTCTTTTTTTAAAACAAATATAGAACAGATTTTGCTTCATTTTCCCGGAAAACAGAGTCAGTTTGTCATGCTGTGAAAAAAACCTTGTGGTAAGCTGAAAAATATTGGAATTTTTCAGGGTAATTAATGTATATGAAAGTAGCAGTAAAAAATATAATGTTAAAATATAGTATGGATTTCACCGCAAACTCGATTATACTTGTCACGCTTGGCGTCAATCTCATGAATGCTTTGACGTTGGTTGACTCAAACCAACCTTAGTCAAAAAAAAAAAATTGAAAAAAATGTGTTTTTGGTCGACTTTTCCATGTGTGCAAACACATGCATGTGGTTCTGAACCCCCAAACACTTCCGGTGGCACGCCACCATCTTGAAAAGTTTCGTGGTGACGCAAGAGCCCATTTTGAGGCCTTGTTTCCAAGCACTTTACAATAGTGCTACAAATTGAAAATGAGCTTATTTTGTACATTTATGATTGTGAAACTTCAGTAAACGTTGTTTGCAAAGTAAACTTTGTGCAGTACTGTTTAAAAAAAGGTGCTTCCACTATGTAGTAGTTCAACACTACTACATATGTCATGGTATTGATTCAGTGGGTCCCTAAATTATGCATTTGTTTAACCACAACGATATTTCAAACTTCATCATTGTGTTCCGGTTCTAAATGTTTTCCAATTTCGTTGTCATCGATAAAGTGTCTTCTGACGTCTGGTTAATTAAAGGTTTTTCAAGGCAAATCTTGGATAATTTTTGCCTTTGAAAAAAGCAGTTTTTCTGGGTAAAGAACTTTTTCAAAAGCTTTTTCTTCCGTGGGAGGTTCAAGAAAAGCAAGCAATGATATATAAATCTGGAAAACTACCCTGAAGTCATAAAAGTAACCATCACCAAAACATTGCCTTTTTATCACCTAAAAGCTAAAACCATCAAATTACGTACTGTGCGAAATTTGCATGCGAGTTCTCCTTTGTTTGAGTTGTTGTTGATAATGGCAAACAAGAGCAGACTTTCACAACCCGTTTGCCAGAGAAAAAAACCACTTGATAAATGATGCATTTGCATGTAACATCGTTTGGAGAAAGGAAGGTCTTTTTGTGTATCTAAAAAACCATTAATACCAGTGGTAGTAGCATATTATTTCTCTTTTGATCCCCGTAACTTAAAAGACTCATATAGTACAGTAACATATTATAACAGCAACAACAACAATAGTTAGGATAAACGCCAAGAGTGCTTTTCTACAGTATGATTACGGAGAGAGACGCAGGGTGAATCATAAAAATGTTACAACTCTTAATTAACTTTTAACTTTTTTTTGTACATTTTGCATCATGTACATTTGTTTGAGGTCATTTTTTCAAAATTTAAGTTGTAACATTTTTATGATTCACCCTGCGTCTCTCTCCGTAATCATACTGTAGTACGCAATTTCTTTTAGATAACCGGAACCGCCTTTGGCCTTAATACAGTTAATCCAGCCACTTTTGGTGTTTAAAAATGGCCTTTTCAAGCAACATCCTTTAAAGACAAAAATCAGTTTACTACAATTCTCAAGCTTATCAACAAATCAGCAGATAGTTCTTGGGGGGAAAAAGGGGCCCAAGGGAACTCAGAACCACGTTTGAGGCAATTCCAACACATCTCATCAATCACTACAACGTATACGCACCTAACCGAGTTCTCAGCTGCAATAGCTGAAACAGCTTCTGGAGAACTTTAACAGTAAGCCCTCCCACTGTGTACAACTCCATGTTGCAACCGAAGATGGCTTTTAAAAGTGGAATGTTGAACAAGGACTGATATTCAAGGCGGTGCTTAAAAAACGATATGTTTTCTTCACGTGGATAATCCATCATTGGATTCTTTTTCGGTAAAGTTTTGTGAAAGAAAGATGGCGTAGGATGATTACGCACGACTCGACTGCCAAACCGACTTTCATTTCGTCGTAACACGACCCTGTTTTGTACTCTCAAAAGGTAAACATGTTTGTTTGCTCAAAACAAAGGAAGCAACCTTAAAATAACCTTGACGTCTTGCAATCTGTCTCTTAAAGTTATTCGAGATACAAAGTTTAGGAATATGCAAAGATGTCATCAACCCGACAATAGAAACCCGTCTTCTTGGGTAGGAAACCCAAATTACAGCATTGGAATTCCATTTGCTGACGTGAATGAGGCGAATATGTGTCCAAGTGCTTGCAAAAAGACGATATATTCTGGTGGTGGTGCCAGATTCCCACTCGTTACAGATGGATTTTGCTTTTTCTGGATATCCTTCTCTCGTGGGCATCATAAAAATCCCCTTTTGAAACCAAAAAAGAAATGACGGCAACGTGTTGAGCGTTGCTGGCGTTTTGAATTCCACACATTGAGGATTTACAAGCGCAAATCTTTCTCCTTAAATGATAGTAAGAGAGAAAAAAAAACAGTCTAAAAATGACAGCATCACTTTTGAGTTTCTTACTAGTAAAAGTTGTGAAAAGCTCGAGGGTTTTCTATGTGGAAAAAGTAGTCGAACAAAAAAGTGGTTTCTCGTGACAGCAATGTATGTATATAAAAATTCAACAAAAGAGGTAAATCAGGAAACTTTTTTGACGGCAACTTTTTTCCTCTCTCCTCCCCCGAAAAACTGTTTTACTATTACGACGAGTCCATAGGTGAGCAAGGGGGGTGCTAAGGGGGTGAAAAAAAAATTATGACCCCCCCCTAGCATTCAAAATGACCCCCACCCCCTCAGAAATGGCTTTTGACCCCCCTACCCAGATTTCGAGCTACGCCGGCGCCAGTTTAGGCCTAAAAAGCCGAAATCAGCAATAAAAATGTGCCCCCGGCCCCCCTTAGCACCCCCTTAAGTCGATTTTTATGACCCCCCCAGCAAAAAAATTTATGACCCCCTCCAAAGAGCTTGCACACCTATGACGACGACCAACTTAACCTCGCCACTCATCACGTGTGCTGGGAGTCTTCCCACAAAGGTTCTTCGAAGGGAATTGAGCTGGGAAAAGCAGTTTAAAGAATTCATGAGAATTCTGGCAAAGAGCAGCTGGTTTTTTCTAATAAAAATATTTATTTTTTCTTCTTTTTGAAGGAAGAAGCCATCGACGAAAATGGCTGAAATGAAATCCTTTGACAACGAGGGCTACTTGCCCACGGAGCCCAACGGCAACGACATCAACTCGAACACAAAGTCCAGGGCGAACAAGAGGTCAGCAGTGGAGGACATGTCCGAGGAAGACATCAAGGCTGAGAAGAGAGGGATCTTGAAGAACGTGTTCTTGATTTCGTTCGCATTCCTGTTACTTTTTACTGCCTTTCAATCGATGTCTGCTTTGCAGTCATCGATCAACAAAGTAAGTCTCCAAAATGGATCCTCTCGAGAGGAGGAAAACCCTTATAACATTTCTCTCCCTTGAAGGTATGCAACCTGGGCACTTACTCGAACGCGGTCATCTACGCAGCACTGGTCTTGTCCTGCATGTTTCTGCCAAGCTTCGTCATCAAGACTTTCACCGTTAAATGGGGTCTGGTGATGTGCATGTTTTGCTACTCCGTTTACATCGCCGTCCAGTTTTATCCCGAGTTCTACACGCTTCTTCCGGGCGCGATCGTCGTCGTCGGAATCGGCGCCGCCCCCATGTGGTCGGCCAAGTGCACCTACTTGACTCAGGTTGGCAACCGATACGCCGAACTGAGCCGAGTGGATGTCGAACCAATCATTGTTCGATTCTTCGGAATCTTTTTCCTGTTCTTCAAAGCTCTTCCATTTGGGGACCTCTCATTTCCTCCGCCGGTAAGTGATAACCGACGAAACGTCCGTTCCCAGCCCTACCAAACGTTTTTTCTTTCAGTTCTGGGATCAAGCAGGAACACTACCATCAACTACGACGCGGACACCTCCCAGTTGCGGCGTCAATTTCTGTCCAGGTCCGTCCGGCTGCAGCGCAGAAGAGCCCGAAGACTCAGAAGACGACAACTACAGCATATCCAAGTCCAGTCTTTACATCATTGCCAGCGTGTACTTGGCGTGCTCCTTCCTGAGTGCTCTAATCGTCAGCTTGTTCGTTGATCCCTTGTCACGGTCAGTACCTCATTCATTCAGCTCTTGTTAAAACACTTGAGCTCAGCTTTTCAGCAAAAAGTTTTCCATGGCTTCTCACTTCAAGCAAAACTTTTAAAAAAAAACTTTTTTTTAATCGGATCAAAGTACAATCCTGTTAATCCGCGACGCAACGAAGTTGCAGCGTCCGACCAAGCGATGCTTGGGCAACAGGCGTTATATACAATCTCTGTTTTTGGTACTGGAATGAAGATTATTGATTGCCTGGAGGAGAAAGGCTCACGTAAAGAGGGCCTATAAGTACAAATCGTTTCCCCCTTTTTGCAGATTTGGTGAGAGCGAAGAGAGAGAGAACAAGGAGAAACTGAGTGGCTTTCAACTGCTGATTGCTACTTTCAAGCACATGAAGAAACCGTATCAAATATTGATCTTGCCCTTGACAATTTGGTCCGGCGTAGAACAAGGATTCTTCTTTTCAGATTACACTGGCCGTAAGTCATCAAATACAAATATGTGGAACGCAATTTGAATTCCCCTCTTGTACTCTAGGGCTTCGTTTCGTGTGCGATTGGCGTTCACAATGTGGGTTATGTGTTCATCACTTACGGCGTCCTTGACGCACTGTGCTCCATTTCTTTCGGATCCGTCATCAAACACACGG
>CAXHLB010000087.1:0-14676 GCA_964017235.1 Sabellastarte sp. h YS-2021 | reverse complement strand
GTCACCAAACCAAATCTGTTTCTTTATTCGCCGGCCTCGAACACAATAATTCCTTGTGACGAAATTATGATTCCAAACCACAACACGGCCGCTGGAAATGAAGATGTCAGCACTTACCCATCTTCCAATTTGTTTTTGACATATCCGACAGCAGACCCGGCTCCGGCAACGCCGTCTACAGCTGGCACAGGGAGTCCACCAGCCGCGTCATTCGTCAATCCCCCTCAGTTTATACACAATCCATTGGTGCACTATGACCAGTTTGGAGTGCCTTATACCTCATATCTACCGCCATTTCAACCACCAATTCAGCCTCAAGGAATGGCAGTTCCGGCAACTCAGCCTCCAGGTCAACAGCAACCCGTCCTTAACAACGAGCCATACCAGCAACAAACTCCAGAGAGTACGTCTCCGCTGACGAGTAGCTCATCCCCGGCGGCTGTGGATGAATCAGCTCAATCACCGCCGGACCTTTCCATGTATTCTCCGGCAAACTGGGTTGTTGACTCTCACCAGCAGCAAATGGTTCAACAGCAACAAATCGACGCCAACAAAAAGACGTCTTCCCTTTCAATTGCCACGACATACACTCCGCAGCAAGTCTACTATCAATATCAGCAACAGCAACAGCAGCAGCAACCACGCAATGGTTACGGAATGTACAACAACCATCAATGGTATGCCAATTCGTCAGCCTCGTCAACAGAGATTTCGCCCCAGCAACGCAGAGGAGGCTATCATTCATACAGTAACATGGGAAACAAGCGACACCATCACTTGAATGTCGTCGAAAGTTCGACCGTGCCGTCTTCGTCAGCTGATTCCATGGCTGAAGACCGATCTGAGGAAGATGAGATGAAGTCCAAGCCCAAGGAGGACGTTCAGGACACCAAACCCTTTATTCCTGGTTTAAACGCCGATCGCAATGCAGCTCATAAGAGGGTTCAAAAGAAAAGGAGAAAGAAGAAAAATGCTGCTGGCGCTCAAGTGGTTTCCACTGGCGCACCTATCGAGGCAAAGAATACCGTGGTTGAAAAACAAGTGGCTGAACTGAAGCACAGCTCTTCCAGTGAAGATTTGTACCCGGCTAACAACAAGCTCATCGATAAAGCTCATTTCGAAAGTGAGGTGGATTCGTCGAGCGAGGCTATTGTCAGCCAACATTCGTCTTCAGTTTTAAAACAAGACAACTTTTCGTCTGTTTGTTCATCGCCTTTGCCACAACTGGAGAGAGAAGATGAGGCACCAACAACACAAGATAAGATGACCGTCGATGAGGGGGAAAAGCCCATCAAAGCTGTGACTGAGCCATTAGAGAATGGCAGTGATTCAAAGGTGGCGCAGCCATGTGATTCTAAACCAGACGAGAAAGAAACCCCCAAGAAGCTCTACAGCGCTGTCGTTAGCAAATCTGAGGTGAAACCGATCAAACAAAAGCCACAACCAAGCAAGCAAGAGCCACCCGTGCATCACCACAAAAAATCACACAAGACTGGCAAAGTCGGCGGCAAACGCCACCAGGAATCAAACCCTGGAATTACAGAAGATGATTCTCATCAGTGGGAGGCTGTTCCCATCGGAGTCATAGAAGCTGGTAACGAGGGCTGGGAGGTGTCTGGAAAAATGAAACGCAATAGAAAGCATCGAAGTGGTCAAAAGCTGAGGCCAGTAGCAAGCATTGAAGATAACTTTTACGAAGAGGAAAAGCAGGCTGAACTTACCGAGGCAGAACTTGTCACACAACCCTCAGCGTCAACGGAAAGCGAGCCAGCGGAGCCACCAGTCAAGGAATCAACAACGGAGGAGACGCTGACAAAGGAACCCGAGGAGCCTGAAGAGCCCAAAGTTGTGGAGGATGTCAAGAACAATTCGGCACCAACTTCATTGCCCGTGTCGCGCAAATCAACGCTTAAAAAGCCCAAGAAGAAACGAGTACAGAGCGCCGAAGACGACATCCTGGCCATGATTGATAAACTCCCCACTTTGATTCCAAAGTCTTCGACGACCAGCAACGCATCTCAAGTCAAGAGCAACACAACTCGTGTCCAAACTCCCACCTATCCAACGTCGGTCAGACCAGTTTTGATTCAAGATGGCATTTTAGATGTTGCAGCTTCGAGCGCGCACTACAGAAAGGTTAAGAGAGCTTCCGAAGTTTTCGATCAGTCTCGCATTGCACAAGCAGTCCAAAAGGGTCACGTCGACACGTTAATCATCTCTGACATTGGGCACGGAATGTGCGACGGTCCGATTTCAATGGGCAGGTTTGGAATTGGCAAATATTCCCCTCCAGATCGCTCCGACGAGATTCTTCCAATGCAAAAGAAACTGCTCGAAGAAGCCGAGGCCAAAGCTCAAGAGAACAACCAAACTATCATCAAAGTCATGATGGGAGAAGTAGTAACCACTTCTGAGATAGAATCCAAAATAACGGAGATCACTTGTGATGAAAAGTCTGAAGCCGAAGAGAAATGTGTGCAGATTCCTGACGATATATTACCGTTGAAGAAATCGAGCGACTTGGATCTTGATTAAGAATACAGTGACAACGGGCCCGCCTCTTTTGCTCCTTTCACAAACCAACCTACTGAATCACTAATTACTTAGAAAAAAAAGCAACCGGATTTTCTCTCCTTCCAAGCAAGAATATTCATTTGTGTTCAAATACTTTCAATATTTGTGGCCTAAATAACCCGATGAAGAAGCAATGCATATACATTAAGCTACGATGCATCCCAACATAGATACACCCCATGTAAAACTTTAAAGTTGACTTTTCAGTTTTAACTATTAAGATAGGTTTGTGTTATATATATATACACTTAGAATAATGTAACATAAATTCCACCAAAAAATGCCCTCATTATGAGCTGTGCTAGATACCTTTGGTTTTAGAGCTGCTGTAATTTTTTTCCAGGAGAATTAAGTACATAAAAAGTCACGCGTTTCTGACAATCCCTTTTTGCAACGAAAGCATGGTTTTTTTAAGCTTGCGCCATATATCGAGCTTTCCATAAACAGTGCAATAATTCGATGCAAGAGCAAAAGAAGAAAAGCTGCAGTCAATATCCCCCCTTATTCTCACTCTGCCACTCACTGATCAGTCAGTTTAAAGTTGCTCAAATATCAGAAACCAGCCACACACACACTGTGCTTACAATGATTTTATCTGAACGCTGTTTGTTTTTTTCTCATCTTCAACGTTGAAGGTTTCCCCTTTTTTGTTTGATCGCATGGAAGCAGTAACAATTACGATGAATAAATATCCATTGCAATTTCCCGCAATTTATTTTTTGGTTCCCCCACAAGAATGAAAAAATGTCTATCTCTTAATGTAAAATTAACAATATATACATATGTACTATTTTAAAACAATACATAAGAGCTTCGAACTACTATGAATTGAAGAATCAATGAAAACTATTTTTGTTTCAAATGTCCTTTTTGAATGCTGTACGGTTATGTATACTAAATATATTGCGAAGTAAAACTGATGCCATACCCGTGATGAAAACAGTCAGAAAACAGTCGTACTTCGGCGCTCAATAATGCATGGACAGATTGAAACATCTACTACTACTATGGTCCTTTCGTTTTCTTGTTTACTCAACTCCTGTCACAGCTCGCACCGACAGCACGACAGCGAGAGCGGCACTCGCCTCTTTATGACAAATATCAGGGGAGGATATCCAGAGTCCACTTTTCGTGAGACAAAATACTTGGAAGCCCCGGAAATGACTGACTTTTGACACTAACCCCGGCGAAGTCAATCCTTTTGCCCGCCTAGTAACAGCTATAGGCGAACGAAACGCGGAAATGTTAACAAACTCCCGAAAAGGACGCTAAAAAGGCGTTCAATCAACAGCTTGACATTTTTAAAATGTATTGTACATAGAGCCCTTCAGCCTATTTACTAAGAAAATGCTAAGTAGCAGTAATTTTTTAACTCGAGTCAGAATCCTAGATCAAAAAACTAAACTTCGTCTCTATCGCTTCGATGTCATAGACGTTAAAAATCCTCAAAGCATTCTTAGGCGTCTGCGATGTACTTGTAAGTACATGATCTATACTCTATAGGCCATCACAGATGTCGTTAGCTTATAGCATTCGTTTGATGAGATTTGTTAAATGTCACTTACCAAAAGACAGGGTCTGGGGATTGAGTAAGGTTGTGAAAATGGCAAAACAGTTGCAACTTTGATCCAGCCTTAATGTATTTTTCGCTGTCTCCGTCGATCAAGGCTTTAGCCTCTGCAAAAGGATTTCCGTCAAGTTTTCGAGTAGCTTTACCCTTTACGTAACCCATACATACCAATGACTTTTAAGTGAATGAGCAGCAGTTTTGGAGGATACGAACTTGTCTGACATTTGTAAGTTCCGTTGTCATCTTGTTTCACTCTTCGAATTGCCAAACCCCAGTTCTAAACGAATCCAATTGCAGTAGGAGACCCATGCTGTGATCAAAAGATTACTTACCAAAATTGATCGCTTCGTATCGTTAGTGTTTGGCTTTTCAACCCAAAATCTTGGATCCTGGCTGTGCCTTTCCCCTCCAAGTGATATTAGTGCAAAGGGTGAGTCACGGGACCACATGATCTGCATAAAAATGGGAAATGTGTGACATTTCAAGAATGACAGCAAAAATGACAGCTTGCAGCTCTGCAATTATGGAGGAAAACTTAAAGGTTATCGCCATGTTATACAGTATAGCTTTAGCATGTCTCGACAAAAAATTGCAGTCGGGAGAGGGCAACGTCCGAACGAAAATGTCCTGTCGGAAAGGTTTCGTGATAATCAAAACCCAAGATTCCGACGGCACTTAAACTCACCGGTGCGTGCTCATCAAGGTTTGGTCGAACGATTAAGCAGTCCAGGACGACTGTGGATCCAATTTGGGCGACGATGGCTGTATTATTTTTTCCGGGGACGAAGAGATCGTTAATCCCCATGGGAGGGATTAGTGTGGTGGACGTTGTAAATGGCTTGCCCAACACCGTTGGGTCTTTAAAGTGAGAACGCCATAAACCGATAATGTTGTGACCACTGCCGTCACCTTCCACTTCTGAGTCTTTGCTTATTGGTCGGGGATATCTACCAATCCTTAATTTGTTCATAACTGACGACGTGGCTAAAAAAGATGTTAATTATTTGAGGCCTTTGTTATGTGAGAGGAGAAAAACGTCGTTGAAAGAGAATAGGATTGCTGTGTTTGTGCAATAAGAAGCTTACTTTTCTTCAAACTTTTGGACCAAGAAATGTTACCTTGCAGCAGCAGTGCAATGTCTTTTTTTTAGAAAAACAAGTGAGCTTAAAAAGTCAACTTGCTTGTTTATTGAGTCATTGACTTATTGCAATATTTACATAAAAAGTTAAAAAGTCGAGAAGTTATTATTATTGGAAGGATTACAACGCTTTGTTACTTGTAGTATTACTTTTAGTTGTCTAAAAAAATATTACGTATTAAAATTAAATTCGTGCCGAATAAAAAGTTAAATGCACGATGCGTGGCATACTGGCATAGTTTTTGCGAGTTTCTAAAAGCATTATACGTAAGCTCATCGTAAAATACTGCTACTACTTCAACTGAAAGAACTTTTTTACTTGGTAGAAGTACATAATAACTGTGCACACACCTGGTAAAATTAAAAACAGAGACAGGAGAAACTTGCAAGTTGAAAACTTCATTTTGTCTTCTTTTTATGAGACGTATAAGCCCGATTCTGTCAAGTTTGTTTGATCTTCCGAAAACAATTTTCCTTGTTTTCATTCCAAGCTATTGTCCGTGGATCCAAGCTTCCGAGAGAGAAGTTGTTTCTTCTTCCTAAAACCGTAAAAATATGGAAGTTAAAGATGACCTTGAGAGCCTCATTATCATCAGGGAGCGACGTCTTTCAATTATTATTTTTTTCAAGATATCTACACTGCCGCTCCGGCAGAGAGTAAACATTCCTTTTAACTCCGCTGCAACTGCAACCTTTCATTCTTATAAATAGTCCAAAGTACTTGTAAATCGCTTTTTCTCTGAAGTGGGATGCAAACTTCGCTGAAATGATTTTGCATTATTCACTGCTGCCATTCTTTAAAGCAAATGAGACTTAACAAACGGACAATGAGCGCAAGTTGCAATCTGTTTTTCTTGAATACACAAAACAAGAAACAGTCGGTCACCAACATTTTTCTGACCCTTTTTTCCTGACCAACTTTTGTGAGAACCAGAACCAAAAAAACTCTTTTTGCCACAATTGCTGCAACTAGAAAAATATCTGGGAACTCAGGTTTTTCTTGGTCCTCTCTGCATCTGAAACTTTCTTTATTGTAGTTCTCGTTGTCCTTGGCTTTGTTCAGATGCATCTTTGTTTGCACGACGAAATGACCTTACTACTACGCAGGGAGTTAAAAACTGCGAACTTATAGAGTAGCGTTAAATTCATCCGCATTGTGGAGATCATCAGCGAAATGCGGGACGTCACGAGTAAACCTTTGTGACTGGCAATTTCCGTGGACTTTTGGACAAACTTTTCTTGTTTTTAAAGTTGGCTTTTTTGCTGCTTTTGTAACAATCTGACAAGTTGTGTAGCTACTACTGGTAGTATATTTTTCGGGGATTTTTGTTTAAGAAGAGATTATGTTGCGGCTGACTCTTGCTGCTTCCTTGGCATAAAACAGGCGGAGTTGTCCGCTTTTGTGATTTATATCTCCCTAAGATTGCTCACTTTGTTGCAATTGTTCCTACTACAGGACAACAGAAGGTTGTTCTGCGTGCAGTCGTAACGTATATAAGTGGCAGCAATGACGTAGTAACCTTTCTTTAATGCGGGCTTCATTTAGTTGGTAATGACTTTTTTCTGATAACAAGTGAGCAAAAAAAGAAAACATTATATACCTTTTTTACGGTAGACATAGCTTTAAGGGGCAAGGAAAGTTTCAAATATCTTGCCGCATGTTTGAACCGTATTGTCGCGCCAATAAAAGACTATGGAAGTTGTCAAATTAACTGGAGCAGAAGTAAAACGAGATGTGCAAGATGAGTAGGCTTTTGCAGAAATATTCAATGGTGCCATAAGAAAATATTGACCATGTGTTAGTATCTCCTCCTCTTATTATTTTTGGAAAGTCCAATTGCCCACCCTTGACTTTAATTAAACCCATGAGAGACAGCAGCAGCTGAGCGAATTCTGCAAAGAAGAAAAATACTGGGAGTTCAATGTCAAATACGTATTTCAACTACCAAAGACACTAATTGTCTGTCAAGCCAGGCCCTAACCTGATCTTAAACATATTTACAGTCGAGAATCTGTTTAAACCTCATCGTTTGTAGGGTGTTTCAATTAAGAGGATTTTTTTATTTGTTCCAAACGCGTTGAGCATGTCTGATATGATTAAAAAACATATTTTCTTGCAGTTGGTTCACTTGCTCGTCTCAAACCTTATCAACTTAATGCAATTCCATTCCACGTCTCAAGACAGGCAGTAAACGTTGCAGTTTCAACGTCTGCTTGTGTACGTACTTTCAATCTCCTTGGGCTAAAACCACTCAAAACACCCGAGGCTTGATGTATCTTGTACAATTTTAGCTACAAGAACTTCTTGTCATCTCGTATGCAAGGTAAGCACTGGATTATTCAGGGCTCAAAATTCGTCCTGTCTCTTGTTAAACCAATTCATGTCAGCAGTTACAAAATCAACGGAGTTGCCATCATCAGCAAAGAAATATCTCATTTTTTTCTTAACCACGAAAACGCGTGTCTGCCTGCTTTTAAGTACAAAAAAAACCTTTTTTTACTCGATCATTATATGATAGCTGGTTTAAAAACATTTTTGGCTCAAAACACGTGTGGTTTGTCTAGCCAAGTCTAATGGATTGTTTCCTACAACATATTAGAACTTTCGGATTTTTTTATATCGGAAATTGCAACATTACATCGAAATATAAATGTAGAACGAAATGGGAAAAGCCATTAAGTTGAGGATTGTGAATGCTCAACCGCTCGTTACCATGATCTATAAGTTTGAAGGCATAGATCATGGTCCAAGAACCCCATCTCTGGAGCCAAAAATGTTGCCAGGTCATGATTTCGGAGCCATTTTACCGAAAAATTGTTTGAAAGCGGTTAAAAGAGTGCTGGCGTTGCACAAACCTGGGAATGAAATACTTTTTTGGTGCAGCCACTACTACTGCTACTCGAAATAAGTGTGTGAGCATTTATCATGTCTGAAACCAAAATCTTAAAGTAGATTTAGATTGCAAGCATGGTCTGTAGTAGTAGATTTCTTATCAAGTTATTTCCCGTATCAATGGGCCCAACTCTCCAATAAAGAGGCTTTTAACAGAAAAAAATAGATTAAAGATTTTCATAAATCAAAAATTGACCTTAAGTACATATTGCAGTTCAATCAATGTAAACATGCCATAATTTGGTAAACTTTGCTTTCTTTTTCTTACTTCCGCAATTCAGTCAATATTTTAGGTCTGCAAATTTCCTCCTATCCTTTATTCCTTGATATTGGACCTGGGAACTTTTGGTCGAATTTCCACTTTTCTCGTGCTTTCATCCTCCCCTCCCCCCCCCCAAACATTACCAAGCAAAAGTGTTGATTCTCCACAACCATATTGAAGGAAGGACTTGCAATAATATGAAAAGGAAAACAGTTTATCGAAGGACTTTCGAATTTAAAGACAAATTATATTTTTTACGGGTGATAGGATCGTGTTGACACGCGTGAAATATACACGTGCTCTTTTGTAGCAGTAACTGCATGTTAAAGTGCATCAATGCACTTGCGTAAACCGTGATAGGTTGTCTCACGGAGAAAATATACTGGAATTCGATACGAAGAAAAAAAAGTATTCTTAAAAACTCTCTGCAAGACATAAATTATTATCCCTTCTTCTTCCTTTTCTCGGCTAAACGCTTATAAATGGTTCAGCAAACCATGAAATTCCTTTTTACATTTAAGGTCCCCTCGGAAACCTTCAGATTCGTTACTTTGTGGTGGTCACAGGGAAAAGAAGAAAGTCCACTGGTACTATTGGACATAGTGTTTTTCTCTTGAACTCTTTCTCTATTTAAAAAGAATTTGTTATGACTCCCGTCATTTGTACTTCCTCGTTTGCAATAAAAAAAAGCCGGTTTGACTTTGCCTACGAATTAAAAGTCGGAGACGTCAGATAAAAACATTTAACTTAAAAAACAATTAAACTACAACTCTTTTGACGTTTACCATATGAAATGTAACTTTCCTAAAAAACGAACCGTTTATGAGTTATCAGCGATTCAAAAAAGGTGGTCGGGTAGCGAAAAATTGCGTTTTTGGACAAAAGTGTGCAAATATAGCTTAATAAAAAAATACTTGTATTTAAAAAACCGGATTTTTTAAAGAAGTGCCTTTTTTGAATCCCCGACAACTCATAAACGGTTCATTTTTGAGCATAGTTACATTTCATATGGTAAACGTCAAAAAAGTTGTACTTTAATTGTTATTTTGGTCATATTATCGTATCTTACGTCTCCGATTTTTAATTCGTCGTCAAAGTCGACCGGCTTTTTTTTGCAAACGAGTAAGTATGTTTTTGTGACTTTTTATCCTCTGAGAACCCTTCTGTGGCATACTGTTCTACTAAAAAGCCTGTACTACTGCTAGTACAACTTTAGCTTGAGGCTGCCCATTTGACCATGGAAATGGTTGTTATGTTTATAGAGTGACCGTTTCAAATGTAATACCTCCCCCCCAATTCTCCTTTGTGCACTGCAATTGACTCGTGCTACTACTATATTCTATGTGGTATTAAATGTAGTAGAACTACTACTAACGTATATTTTGTTGTAATATTTCTCAATTCCAAGAGATTACAACTATGGTTTGCCCGGATGTAAATAGTGCCCACTTTTTGGCCACCAGCGAAAAAAAATGGATTTTCTTTAAACTCAATTGGAAAAACACCAAGTCACCTGCAAAGAGCCTTTCCAGAAACCAAAAAAAGAGGTCTACTGAACGTCTGTTGCACAATCCTTTACATCATGTACAACACGAGGCCGATATTGACTTAGCCATTAGTAAAAGGCTTAGTGCCAGATTTTTTGTCCCCTTTGCAACGACAGCAGCAAATTCCAAACAAGAAATGCAACTTTGTCGCAATATTTGCACTTTGCTCATACATCATTTACAAAAGTTAGTGGGTTTTTTCTTAGAAAGCCCTTTTTCAATTGCATTGGGGCTTTTATCATCACAACTTTGAATAATGCATTTTGACTATGAACTTTTATGGCGAGCATTTTTTGCTACCTCATTTGTCCAATTTCCCCCAATTTGTCAATTTAAAGTCTTCCGAAACCTGTTCTTTCTCTCGTAGCAAAACATGTTACATTCGACTGTAGAAATGTATAGTACACTGTACCAACACATGGTGATATATAGTATATGCTACTTAAAGTTGACCTTTCGTAAACTGTAAAGATCGGTAGGGCCAGGGTTAAAATAAATTATGATTTTTTAACAAACTTTTCTGACAAAGCTCAGCACAAATTTGGTGAATTAACAATTTTGGTTTGTGAACTATGTCTTCCTTGTGTGAAATATCCTGATGTGAGATGATAAAATGCTAAATAAGTGATGAATTCTAATTTCCTAAAAGTAAAATGATACTCCCACACATTTGAAGAGTGCATTTTTTATAGTATCCATCCATAGTATGTGATTCATTCTATAGAATCTTTTAAACTTTCCAAACATTTGGATCAATATTTGATTGAAATGCATACTTTTGACTTTGCCAAAAATATAGTATAGGATCATTTACTGTCGTTCTTTCAACAGTGAAAGAAGTGAAAAAAAAATCTGTAAGTTAAAGCCTAAACTTCCCACAGTTCGTTTCAGAGTTTCGAGCAGAGTCTTTTGTGTAAAATAAATCAACAAGCCTGATACTATCACACCCTGTTCTTTGAAGGATTTCCATGGGACCATAAAACACAGAAAAAAGTCCGTTTTGAACGTTCTATAACCATGTTAGCGAAAGAAAAAGTTTTCATTGCCTATAATCACACGTAACAAAGTAAACACGCGCGCGCTCTCTCTTTGTCTTAGTAGGCTTTGATTAATTTACTGTCGAGCTGGAAATGGTGGTAACATCAGAGCTATACATGGATGCAACTGCATTCACGTTTTGCAAATATTTCTCTGGCTGGAAGAGTTCTCCTCAATTAACGATTGCCAAAATAGATTACTCCCTTGGGAGTAGTATTTCGGTGATTGCGTCCTTGTGATTGAAAGAGAGAGGCGTCTTCTACCTACTATATTATTGGCTCTCCAACCTAGGGGAAAAGAGGTTGAAAACTGCAGTAAAATTGTAAACAGGACTCGTAGCCATGTAAAACGATATATTTAAGATATCTGCAGCGGGATTCTTTATTCATGATCAGTTTGCTGTGACGGAGAAAAACGTCAAATCGAGATTTTTGTCTCCACAAGACTATATATTCATACAGTTTAATGTTATTTGGTATCTTTGACAGCCATCGTCTCACCATCACAAAGTATTCATTCTCTTGAACACTAAGTTGATGGACAGTTTTTAGAATCAACAGTATAAAGATTGAGAAAGAAGTGAGGCCAAAGTAAATCACTACTACATCGAGAAGTTGCAATGAAGTCTGCAGCTTCTACATTTTGAGTTATCTAACTTCTTTGTCAAATGTTTGTTCCCAGTTGTCACTATAGAGTAGTAAATATTACAGACAGCCAGCAGTCGGCAGTGCCTTGAGATTTAAGAGGAGACAAGGCAAGGTAGGTACAATAAGGCCTGGCAGTATAGTGTAGTGTAGTAGCTCCCACAGTTTTCCTTTGTTGGATCTCTTTAAACTCTCAAATTTCAAGTTTTGAAGTGAGCTTTTGTGCTCACAGCTTTGCACAGAGTTATTCCCTTTTTTACGAGAGAAGTATGTACTACTATACAGACGTTACTGTTTGCTGCAGTGATTGCATTCAAAGCAAAACGAAATGACGGTTCCGACTGAAGTCTCAGTGAGTTGACAATAGTTATTGATGGCTTGCTTTATTGGAAACTTCGTGTGAGTCTGTGATGATGTTTTCCTATCATCGATTCTATATATTGTTTGGAAATTGCAGTTTTGTACCAATCGAAGTCATCGGGCCAATCAAAATTCTTTGTTTCTTTTGCAACATTAATCCCGCTCGTCCACTTTGCAGAGCCATTTTTCCTCCTTTTTCTGGAAATGGGTCAAGAATGATATATAACAGGATGGATACTCATGTACATTTATTGCCGTAAAAAGACGCGACGTTACGTAACGCCTAACGTGTGACGTATTTGGGAGGTACAGGTTAGAGTTGAAGTAGCTTTATCTTTAAGGCCTATAAAGGTCTTATTATTAGTAGCGGCTCATATTTTTTATGGTTGTTAAGCGAGTAACCTTTCAGTGACCATTAAAATTACACACATCTCTATGTTTTCATAGCAGACTCTTTGCGTCTACTGGCGGTTTTTTCAAACATAAACAAACTGACCGTACCGTCTTAGCTGGTTTTTATGAAGTGACTGTTTGCATAAGTTAAAATGAATAACCAATACCGGGAGGAAGATGTTTACGTTTGCTCACTTTTGGTTTTTGTCTACATCCATTTGACTGTTATACTTTTGACTGTTGCCAATTGCTACTAATTATGAAAGACAAATCCCCCGTTTTTAAGGCTAAAATAGCTAAAGATCGATTTGCTTTGACTTACTTGTAGAAATCTTCATATTCCATGGATGTTACACTACTTTTAAGACTCAATTAGAGTACATTTGCTGAATTGAAATGTCTACTGACAAAAAGTAGGATTTCATTTTTTTTACCTCCCAAATACGTCATCAGCAGATTAAAAACCTGTTTGCGTGCAGGGTATCAACGAGTTTGCTCAATGCAGCAACAGTGGTCGGATAAATGTATCTGAGTATCCATCCTGTTATATATCATTCTTGAAATGGGTCGAAAAAGTTTCACAAATTATTGATTGTGCATTTCCTTTGAAATATTGTTTGTTTCTTTTTAGGGTAATGCCAGCATGGTCTCTTTTCTTTGGCTCACGAATTTCCCATCTGTACTTTTAAAACTTTTCTACTACACCATCAACCAGAGTTGAAAACAAGTAGTATCCAAGTCAAAATAAAGATAAAATTTTATATGAAAACAAGCAAAGTGCATTAGGTGGTTGTCAGTAATAGGCTCTCAACCTTTATACTGTCCTTCATCATGTGCTTGAAATAGACCAGGACTACTTCAAGTAAGAGAGAAAGGCTCTATTCTTTTTAATAACTTATAAAACAATTATCACGTACGTATTAAGGACAATACTTTATAGTAATTTGGCAAAAAAAAGTTGGACAAAAAATTGTACTTCCTCGTTTGCAAAAAAAAACCGGTCGACTTTGACGACGAATTAAAAATTGGAGACGTCAGATACGATAATATGACCAAAATAACAATTAAAGTACAACTCTTTTGACGTTTACCATATGAAATGTAACTATGCTCAAA
This sequence comes from Sabellastarte sp. h YS-2021, assembly GCA_964017235.1. Taxonomy (NCBI): domain Eukaryota; kingdom Metazoa; phylum Annelida; class Polychaeta; order Sabellida; family Sabellidae; genus Sabellastarte; species Sabellastarte sp. h YS-2021. The sequence continues at coordinate 1,141 of CAXHLB010000087.1, read as the reverse complement.
AATGAACCGTTGATGAGTAATCGGCGATTCAAAAAAGGTACTTTTTTGAAAAAAGTCCGTTTTTATCTTTTTATTAAGCTATTTTTGCACACTTTTTTTTTCTAAAAATGGACTTTTTGCAACTCGATCAACTTTTTTGAATCGCTGATAACTCATAAACGGTTCGTTTTTGAGTAGAGTTACATTTGATATGCCAAACGTCAAAAGAGTTGTACTTTAATTGTTATTTGGGTCAAATGTTTGTATCTGACGTCTCCGACTTTTAATTCGTCGTCAAAGTCACACCGGCTTTTTTTATTGCAAAGGAGGAAGTACTACTTAACTTTCATCAGTAATTATCTACAATAAGCTTAAGCCATTCATTCAGACACTCCCACTCAGCCAGGGACCTTCTTCATGGAACGATACAATTCGCAACCCAGAGATGTTAAAAAAATCACAAACGAGCGACAAAACAGAACAGATTACTATGTAGTAGAAATATTGAAGAGTGCAGTGCAATAGTGCATTGCAGATCGTTGAACCCGTCAATAATAAGCTTTCGCTGAATTGCTACGCAAATATAACAAAAAGAATCCCTTTCCTTTCAAGTTCACCCTATGTGTAGCATTCATTCAATGACTACAAAAAGCACTCGTTACTTATGTTATAGTGGTAACTCTTAATGTCTTTAAGCCACGTATCACAATTAACTCGACGTCAAAGGTCCTCAAAAGTAGACCCATGTCTTTAAAATACATTTACAGATCTAACCATAGGTGAGCAAGGGGGGGGGGGGTCAGGGGGGGTTCTACCCCGTCTGAAAAAAAATTTTATGACCCCCTTCTAAGATTCAAAATGACCCCCACCCCCTCAGAAATGGCTTTTGACCCCCTATAAGATTTTGAGCTGGCGACGTTTTTTTTTTTAAGAAAAGACAAAAAAAAATTTTTTTGCCGGCTTACGCCGCCACCAGTTCTTGGCCAAAGAGGGCCAAAACAGCCATAGAAATTTTCTTGAGGGACCCCCCCTGACCCCCTCTGTTTCAATTTTTTATGACCCCCCTCTAGCAAAAAAAATCTTTTGACCCCCCTCTAGAAATTGCGACCTTGCTCACCTATGGATCTAACTCTATATCTGTTAAAAAGAAAAGAGCCTACTA
>CAXHLB010000086.1:0-37805 GCA_964017235.1 Sabellastarte sp. h YS-2021 | reverse complement strand
CCACTGGTACAACAGATGTAATCCTGAAACCTGTGCAGTCAGATTTAGTATGTGCCAGGTAATATTTGGGCCAAGTTTCCTGGTTACAGAGCAATATTTAGTACTGGTTTGGGCTGATTTACATCTATTTTACACCATTTTAACAGCAATATTTGGGTTAAATATTTTCTGTTCAGACATGTAATTCTCTAAATGTGCCTAAAATATCCCCTTTTATTGTTAAAACAGGCATAAAATGGAACAAGGGCTTCAGATTGGCAATATTATGATATACTTGACATTCCCCCCCATGAGGGGAGGCCAGGGGCCCCCCCACACCCCGGAACTGAAATTCCTAATGTGGCCCTCGAGTGGACCAGACCAATACAAATTCATTCTCTGATATAAACTGAGTTTTCTGTGAAAATTTCAGCAAGATTGGCCAACTTTAAGAGGTGGTTTGGACTGATCTGGCATTCTATGATATTCTCGCCACCTACACTCCCTGGACCTGTACTTTGGACTAGATATGCATTTCTCAAGGAACACACTGCTAAAATCCATTCAAGTGGCGACTCCTGTGGGACACAATATGGTTTACAACCTTAAATCTGCCTTAACTGAGAAAATATCAGCCTGTCCTGACATAGCCACCTGAGGCTGTATTTTCGCCTTCCTGGACCCTATTTTACACAGATGACACCACTGGTACAACAGATGTAATCCTGAAACCTGTGCAGTCAGATTTAGTATGTGCCAGGTAATATTTGGGCCAAGTTTCCTGGTTACAGAGCAATATTTAGTACTGGTTTGGGCTGATTTACATCTATTTTACACCATTTTAACAGCAATATTTGGGTTAAATATTTTCTGTTCAGACATGTAATTCTCTAAATGTGCCTAAAATATCCCCTTTTATTGTTAAAACAGGCATAAAATGGAACAAGGGCTTCAGATTGGCAATATTATGATATACTTGACATTCCCCCCCATGAGGGGAGGCCAGGGGCCCCCCCACACCCCGGAACTGAAATTCCTAATGTGGCCCTCGAGTGGACCAGACCAATACAAATTCATTCTCTGATATAAACTGAGTTTTCTGTGAAAATTTCAGCAAGATTGGCCAACTTTAAGAGGTGGTTTGGACTGATCTGGCATTCTATGATATTCTCGCCACCTACACTCCCTGGACCTGTACTTTGGACTAGATATGCATTTCTCAAGGAACACACTGCTAAAATCCATTCAAGTGGCGACTCCTGTGGGACACAATATGGTTTACAACCTTAAATCTGCCTTAACTGAGAAAATATCAGCCTGTCCTGACATAGCCACCTGAGGCTGTATTTTCGCCTTCCTGGACCCTATTTTACACAGATGACACCACTGGTACAACAGATGTAATCCTGAAACCTGTGCAGTCAGATTTAGTATGTGCCAGGTAATATTTGGGCCAAGTTTCCTGGTTACAGAGCAATATTTAGTACTGGTTTGGGCTGATTTACATCTATTTTACACCATTTTAACAGCAATATTTGGGTTAAATATTTTCTGTTCAGACATGTAATTCTCTAAATGTGCCTAAAATATCCCCTTTTATTGTTAAAACAGGCATAAAATGGAACAAGGGCTTCAGATTGGCAATATTATGATATACTTGACATTCCCCCCCATGAGGGGAGGCCAGGGGCCCCCCCCCACACCCCGGAACTGAAATTCCTAATGTGGCCCTCGAGTGGACCAGACCAATACAAATTCATTCTCTGATATAAACTGAGTTTTCTGTGAAAATTTCAGCAAGATTGGCCAACTTTAAGAGGTGGTTTGGACTGATCTGGCATTCTATGATATTCTCGCCACCTACACTCCCTGGACCTGTACTTTGGACTAGATATGCATTTCTCAAGGAACACACTGCTAAAATCCATTCAAGTGGCGACTCCTGTGGGACACAATATGGTTTACAACCTTAAATCTGCCTTAACTGAGAAAATATCAGCCTGTCCTGACATAGCCACCTGAGGCTGTATTTTCGCCTTCCTGGACCCTATTTTACACAGATGACACCACTGGTACAACAGATGTAATCCTGAAACCTGTGCAGTCAGATTTAGTATGTGCCAGGTAATATTTGGGCCAAGTTTCCTGGTTACAGAGCAATATTTAGTACTGGTTTGGGCTGATTTACATCTATTTTACACCATTTTAACAGCAATATTTGGGTTAAATATTTTCTGTTCAGACATGTAATTCTCTAAATGTGCCTAAAATATCCCCTTTTATTGTTAAAACAGGCATAAAATGGAACAAGGGCTTCAGATTGGCAATATTATGATATACTTGACATTCCCCCCCATGAGGGGAGGCCAGGGGCCCCCCCACACCCCGGAACTGAAATTCCTAATGTGGCCCTCGAGTGGACCAGACCAATACAAATTCATTCTCTGATATAAACTGAGTTTTCTGTGAAAATTTCAGCAAGATTGGCCAACTTTAAGAGGTGGTTTGGACTGATCTGGCATTCTATGATATTCTCGCCACCTACACTCCCTGGACCTGTACTTTGGACTAGATATGCATTTCTCAAGGAACACACTGCTAAAATCCATTCAAGTGGCGACTCCTGTGGGACACAATATGGTTTACAACCTTAAATCTGCCTTAACTGAGAAAATATCAGCCTGTCCTGACATAGCCACCTGAGGCTGTATTTTCGCCTTCCTGGACCCTATTTTACACAGATGACACCACTGGTACAACAGATGTAATCCTGAAACCTGTGCAGTCAGATTTAGTATGTGCCAGGTAATATTTGGGCCAAGTTTCCTGGTTACAGAGCAATATTTAGTACTGGTTTGGGCTGATTTACATCTATTTTACACCATTTTAACAGCAATATTTGGGTTAAATATTTTCTGTTCAGACATGTAATTCTCTAAATGTGCCTAAAATATCCCCTTTTATTGTTAAAACAGGCATAAAATGGAACAAGGGCTTCAGATTGGCAATATTATGATATACTTGAGGGGAGGCCAGGGGCCCCCCCACACCCCGGAACTGAAATTCCTAATGTGGCCCTCGAGTGGACCAGACCAATACAAATTCATTCTCTGATATAAACTGAGTTTTCTGTGAAAATTTCAGCAAGATTGGCCAACTTTAAGAGGTGGTTTGGACTGATCTGGCATTCTATGATATTCTCGCCACCTACACTCCCTGGACCTGTACTTTGGACTAGATATGCATTTCTCAAGGAACACACTGCTAAAATCCATTCAAGTGGCGACTCCTGTGGGACACAATATGGTTTACAACCTTAAATCTGCCTTAACTGAGAAAATATCAGCCTGTCCTGACATAGCCACCTGAGGCTGTATTTTCGCCTTCCTGGACCCTATTTTACACAGATGACACCACTGGTACAACAGATGTAATCCTGAAACCTGTGCAGTCAGATTTAGTATGTGCCAGGTAATATTTGGGCCAAGTTTCCTGGTTACAGAGCAATATTTAGTACTGGTTTGGGCTGATTTACATCTATTTTACACCATTTTAACAGCAATATTTGGGTTAAATATTTTCTGTTCAGACATGTAATTCTCTAAATGTGCCTAAAATATCCCCTTTTATTGTTAAAACAGGCATAAAATGGAACAAGGGCTTCAGATTGGCAATATTATGATATACTTGAGGGGAGGCCAGGGGCCCCCCCACACCCCGGAACTGAAATTCCTAATGTGGCCCTCGAGTGGACCAGACCAATACAAATTCATTCTCTGATATAAACTGAGTTTTCTGTGAAAATTTCAGCAAGATTGGCCAACTTTAAGAGGTGGTTTGGACTGATCTGGCATTCTATGATATTCTCGCCACCTACACTCCCTGGACCTGTACTTTGGACTAGATATGCATTTCTCAAGGAACACACTGCTAAAATCCATTCAAGTGGCGACTCCTGTGGGACACAATATGGTTTACAACCTTAAATCTGCCTTAACTGAGAAAATATCAGCCTGTCCTGACATAGCCACCTGAGGCTGTATTTTCGCCTTCCTGGACCCTATTTTACACAGATGACACCACTGGTACAACAGATGTAATCCTGAAACCTGTGCAGTCAGATTTAGTATGTGCCAGGTAATATTTGGGCCAAGTTTCCTGGTTACAGAGCAATATTTAGTACTGGTTTGGGCTGATTTACATCTATTTTACACCATTTTAACAGCAATATTTGGGTTAAATATTTTCTGTTCAGACATGTAATTCTCTAAATGTGCCTAAAATATCCCCTTTTATTGTTAAAACAGGCATAAAATGGAACAAGGGCTTCAGATTGGCAATATTATGATATACTTGACATTCCCCCCCATGAGGGGAGGCCAGGGGCCCCCCCACACCCCGGAACTGAAATTCCTAATGTGGCCCTCGAGTGGACCAGACCAATACAAATTCATTCTCTGATATAAACTGAGTTTTCTGTGAAAATTTCAGCAAGATTGGCCAACTTTAAGAGGTGGTTTGGACTGATCTGGCATTCTATGATATTCTCGCCACCTACACTCCCTGGACCTGTACTTTGGACTAGATATGCATTTCTCAAGGAACACACTGCTAAAATCCATTCAAGTGGCGACTCCTGTGGGACACAATATGGTTTACAACCTTAAATCTGCCTTAACTGAGAAAATATCAGCCTGTCCTGACATAGCCACCTGAGGCTGTATTTTCGCCTTCCTGGACCCTATTTTACACAGATGACACCACTGGTACAACAGATGTAATCCTGAAACCTGTGCAGTCAGATTTAGTATGTGCCAGGTAATATTTGGGCCAAGTTTCCTGGTTACAGAGCAATATTTAGTACTGGTTTGGGCTGATTTACATCTATTTTACACCATTTTAACAGCAATATTTGGGTTAAATATTTTCTGTTCAGACATGTAATTCTCTAAATGTGCCTAAAATATCCCCTTTTATTGTTAAAACAGGCATAAAATGGAACAAGGGCTTCAGATTGGCAATATTATGATATACTTGAGGGGAGGCCAGGGGCCCCCCCACACCCCGGAACTGAAATTCCTAATGTGGCCCTCGAGTGGACCAGACCAATACAAATTCATTCTCTGATATAAACTGAGTTTTCTGTGAAAATTTCAGCAAGATTGGCCAACTTTAAGAGGTGGTTTGGACTGATCTGGCATTCTATGATATTCTCGCCACCTACACTCCCTGGACCTGTACTTTGGACTAGATATGCATTTCTCAAGGAACACACTGCTAAAATCCATTCAAGTGGCGACTCCTGTGGGACACAATATGGTTTACAACCTTAAATCTGCCTTAACTGAGAAAATATCAGCCTGTCCTGACATAGCCACCTGAGGCTGTATTTTCGCCTTCCTGGACCCTATTTTACACAGATGACACCACTGGTACAACAGATGTAATCCTGAAACCTGTGCAGTCAGATTTAGTATGTGCCAGGTAATATTTGGGCCAAGTTTCCTGGTTACAGAGCAATATTTAGTACTGGTTTGGGCTGATTTACATCTATTTTACACCATTTTAACAGCAATATTTGGGTTAAATATTTTCTGTTCAGACATGTAATTCTCTAAATGTGCCTAAAATATCCCCTTTTATTGTTAAAACAGGCATAAAATGGAACAAGGGCTTCAGATTGGCAATATTATGATATACTTGAGGGGAGGCCAGGGGCCCCCCCACACCCCGGAACTGAAATTCCTAATGTGGCCCTCGAGTGGACCAGACCAATACAAATTCATTCTCTGATATAAACTGAGTTTTCTGTGAAAATTTCAGCAAGATTGGCCAACTTTAAGAGGTGGTTTGGACTGATCTGGCATTCTATGATATTCTCGCCACCTACACTCCCTGGACCTGTACTTTGGACTAGATATGCATTTCTCAAGGAACACACTGCTAAAATCCATTCAAGTGGCGACTCCTGTGGGACACAATATGGTTTACAACCTTAAATCTGCCTTAACTGAGAAAATATCAGCCTGTCCTGACATAGCCACCTGAGGCTGTATTTTCGCCTTCCTGGACCCTATTTTACACAGATGACACCACTGGTACAACAGATGTAATCCTGAAACCTGTGCAGTCAGATTTAGTATGTGCCAGGTAATATTTGGGCCAAGTTTCCTGGTTACAGAGCAATATTTAGTACTGGTTTGGGCTGATTTACATCTATTTTACACCATTTTAACAGCAATATTTGGGTTAAATATTTTCTGTTCAGACATGTAATTCTCTAAATGTGCCTAAAATATCCCCTTTTATTGTTAAAACAGGCATAAAATGGAACAAGGGCTTCAGATTGGCAATATTATGATATACTTGACATTCCCCCCCATGAGGGGAGGCCAGGGGCCCCCCCACACCCCGGAACTGAAATTCCTAATGTGGCCCTCGAGTGGACCAGACCAATACAAATTCATTCTCTGATATAAACTGAGTTTTCTGTGAAAATTTCAGCAAGATTGGCCAACTTTAAGAGGTGGTTTGGACTGATCTGGCATTCTATGATATTCTCGCCACCTACACTCCCTGGACCTGTACTTTGGACTAGATATGCATTTCTCAAGGAACACACTGCTAAAATCCATTCAAGTGGCGACTCCTGTGGGACACAATATGGTTTACAACCTTAAATCTGCCTTAACTGAGAAAATATCAGCCTGTCCTGACATAGCCACCTGAGGCTGTATTTTCGCCTTCCTGGACCCTATTTTACACAGATGACACCACTGGTACAACAGATGTAATCCTGAAACCTGTGCAGTCAGATTTAGTATGTGCCAGGTAATATTTGGGCCAAGTTTCCTGGTTACAGAGCAATATTTAGTACTGGTTTGGGCTGATTTACATCTATTTTACACCATTTTAACAGCAATATTTGGGTTAAATATTTTCTGTTCAGACATGTAATTCTCTAAATGTGCCTAAAATATCCCCTTTTATTGTTAAAACAGGCATAAAATGGAACAAGGGCTTCAGATTGGCAATATTATGATATACTTGAGGGGAGGCCAGGGGCCCCCCCACACCCCGGAACTGAAATTCCTAATGTGGCCCTCGAGTGGACCAGACCAATACAAATTCATTCTCTGATATAAACTGAGTTTTCTGTGAAAATTTCAGCAAGATTGGCCAACTTTAAGAGGTGGTTTGGACTGATCTGGCATTCTATGATATTCTCGCCACCTACACTCCCTGGACCTGTACTTTGGACTAGATATGCATTTCTCAAGGAACACACTGCTAAAATCCATTCAAGTGGCGACTCCTGTGGGACACAATATGGTTTACAACCTTAAATCTGCCTTAACTGAGAAAATATCAGCCTGTCCTGACATAGCCACCTGAGGCTGTATTTTCGCCTTCCTGGACCCTATTTTACACAGATGACACCACTGGTACAACAGATGTAATCCTGAAACCTGTGCAGTCAGATTTAGTATGTGCCAGGTAATATTTGGGCCAAGTTTCCTGGTTACAGAGCAATATTTAGTACTGGTTTGGGCTGATTTACATCTATTTTACACCATTTTAACAGCAATATTTGGGTTAAATATTTTCTGTTCAGACATGTAATTCTCTAAATGTGCCTAAAATATCCCCTTTTATTGTTAAAACAGGCATAAAATGGAACAAGGGCTTCAGATTGGCAATATTATGATATACTTGACATTCCCCCCCATGAGGGGAGGCCAGGGGCCCCCCCACACCCCGGAACTGAAATTCCTAATGTGGCCCTCGAGTGGACCAGACCAATACAAATTCATTCTCTGATATAAACTGAGTTTTCTGTGAAAATTTCAGCAAGATTGGCCAACTTTAAGAGGTGGTTTGGACTGATCTGGCATTCTATGATATTCTCGCCACCTACACTCCCTGGACCTGTACTTTGGACTAGATATGCATTTCTCAAGGAACACACTGCTAAAATCCATTCAAGTGGCGACTCCTGTGGGACACAATATGGTTTACAACCTTAAATCTGCCTTAACTGAGAAAATATCAGCCTGTCCTGACATAGCCACCTGAGGCTGTATTTTCGCCTTCCTGGACCCTATTTTACACAGATGACACCACTGGTACAACAGATGTAATCCTGAAACCTGTGCAGTCAGATTTAGTATGTGCCAGGTAATATTTGGGCCAAGTTTCCTGGTTACAGAGCAATATTTAGTACTGGTTTGGGCTGATTTACATCTATTTTACACCATTTTAACAGCAATATTTGGGTTAAATATTTTCTGTTCAGACATGTAATTCTCTAAATGTGCCTAAAATATCCCCTTTTATTGTTAAAACAGGCATAAAATGGAACAAGGGCTTCAGATTGGCAATATTATGATATACTTGAGGGGAGGCCAGGGGCCCCCCCACACCCCGGAACTGAAATTCCTAATGTGGCCCTCGAGTGGACCAGACCAATACAAATTCATTCTCTGATATAAACTGAGTTTTCTGTGAAAATTTCAGCAAGATTGGCCAACTTTAAGAGGTGGTTTGGACTGATCTGGCATTCTATGATATTCTCGCCACCTACACTCCCTGGACCTGTACTTTGGACTAGATATGCATTTCTCAAGGAACACACTGCTAAAATCCATTCAAGTGGCGACTCCTGTGGGACACAATATGGTTTACAACCTTAAATCTGCCTTAACTGAGAAAATATCAGCCTGTCCTGACATAGCCACCTGAGGCTGTATTTTCGCCTTCCTGGACCCTATTTTACACAGATGACACCACTGGTACAACAGATGTAATCCTGAAACCTGTGCAGTCAGATTTAGTATGTGCCAGGTAATATTTGGGCCAAGTTTCCTGGTTACAGAGCAATATTTAGTACTGGTTTGGGCTGATTTACATCTATTTTACACCATTTTAACAGCAATATTTGGGTTAAATATTTTCTGTTCAGACATGTAATTCTCTAAATGTGCCTAAAATATCCCCTTTTATTGTTAAAACAGGCATAAAATGGAACAAGGGCTTCAGATTGGCAATATTATGATATACTTGAGGGGAGGCCAGGGGCCCCCCCACACCCCGGAACTGAAATTCCTAATGTGGCCCTCGAGTGGACCAGACCAATACAAATTCATTCTCTGATATAAACTGAGTTTTCTGTGAAAATTTCAGCAAGATTGGCCAACTTTAAGAGGTGGTTTGGACTGATCTGGCATTCTATGATATTCTCGCCACCTACACTCCCTGGACCTGTACTTTGGACTAGATATGCATTTCTCAAGGAACACACTGCTAAAATCCATTCAAGTGGCGACTCCTGTGGGACACAATATGGTTTACAACCTTAAATCTGCCTTAACTGAGAAAATATCAGCCTGTCCTGACATAGCCACCTGAGGCTGTATTTTCGCCTTCCTGGACCCTATTTTACACAGATGACACCACTGGTACAACAGATGTAATCCTGAAACCTGTGCAGTCAGATTTAGTATGTGCCAGGTAATATTTGGGCCAAGTTTCCTGGTTACAGAGCAATATTTAGTACTGGTTTGGGCTGATTTACATCTATTTTACACCATTTTAACAGCAATATTTGGGTTAAATATTTTCTGTTCAGACATGTAATTCTCTAAATGTGCCTAAAATATCCCCTTTTATTGTTAAAACAGGCATAAAATGGAACAAGGGCTTCAGATTGGCAATATTATGATATACTTGACATTCCCCCCCATGAGGGGAGGCCAGGGGCCCCCCCACACCCCGGAACTGAAATTCCTAATGTGGCCCTCGAGTGGACCAGACCAATACAAATTCATTCTCTGATATAAACTGAGTTTTCTGTGAAAATTTCAGCAAGATTGGCCAACTTTAAGAGGTGGTTTGGACTGATCTGGCATTCTATGATATTCTCGCCACCTACACTCCCTGGACCTGTACTTTGGACTAGATATGCATTTCTCAAGGAACACACTGCTAAAATCCATTCAAGTGGCGACTCCTGTGGGACACAATATGGTTTACAACCTTAAATCTGCCTTAACTGAGAAAATATCAGCCTGTCCTGACATAGCCACCTGAGGCTGTATTTTCGCCTTCCTGGACCCTATTTTACACAGATGACACCACTGGTACAACAGATGTAATCCTGAAACCTGTGCAGTCAGATTTAGTATGTGCCAGGTAATATTTGGGCCAAGTTTCCTGGTTACAGAGCAATATTTAGTACTGGTTTGGGCTGATTTACATCTATTTTACACCATTTTAACAGCAATATTTGGGTTAAATATTTTCTGTTCAGACATGTAATTCTCTAAATGTGCCTAAAATATCCCCTTTTATTGTTAAAACAGGCATAAAATGGAACAAGGGCTTCAGATTGGCAATATTATGATATACTTGAGGGGAGGCCAGGGGCCCCCCCACACCCCGGAACTGAAATTCCTAATGTGGCCCTCGAGTGGACCAGACCAATACAAATTCATTCTCTGATATAAACTGAGTTTTCTGTGAAAATTTCAGCAAGATTGGCCAACTTTAAGAGGTGGTTTGGACTGATCTGGCATTCTATGATATTCTCGCCACCTACACTCCCTGGACCTGTACTTTGGACTAGATATGCATTTCTCAAGGAACACACTGCTAAAATCCATTCAAGTGGCGACTCCTGTGGGACACAATATGGTTTACAACCTTAAATCTGCCTTAACTGAGAAAATATCAGCCTGTCCTGACATAGCCACCTGAGGCTGTATTTTCGCCTTCCTGGACCCTATTTTACACAGATGACACCACTGGTACAACAGATGTAATCCTGAAACCTGTGCAGTCAGATTTAGTATGTGCCAGGTAATATTTGGGCCAAGTTTCCTGGTTACAGAGCAATATTTAGTACTGGTTTGGGCTGATTTACATCTATTTTACACCATTTTAACAGCAATATTTGGGTTAAATATTTTCTGTTCAGACATGTAATTCTCTAAATGTGCCTAAAATATCCCCTTTTATTGTTAAAACAGGCATAAAATGGAACAAGGGCTTCAGATTGGCAATATTATGATATACTTGACATTCCCCCCCATGAGGGGAGGCCAGGGGCCCCCCCCACACCCCGGAACTGAAATTCCTAATGTGGCCCTCGAGTGGACCAGACCAATACAAATTCATTCTCTGATATAAACTGAGTTTTCTGTGAAAATTTCAGCAAGATTGGCCAACTTTAAGAGGTGGTTTGGACTGATCTGGCATTCTATGATATTCTCGCCACCTACACTCCCTGGACCTGTACTTTGGACTAGATATGCATTTCTCAAGGAACACACTGCTAAAATCCATTCAAGTGGCGACTCCTGTGGGACACAATATGGTTTACAACCTTAAATCTGCCTTAACTGAGAAAATATCAGCCTGTCCTGACATAGCCACCTGAGGCTGTATTTTCGCCTTCCTGGACCCTATTTTACACAGATGACACCACTGGTACAACAGATGTAATCCTGAAACCTGTGCAGTCAGATTTAGTATGTGCCAGGTAATATTTGGGCCAAGTTTCCTGGTTACAGAGCAATATTTAGTACTGGTTTGGGCTGATTTACATCTATTTTACACCATTTTAACAGCAATATTTGGGTTAAATATTTTCTGTTCAGACATGTAATTCTCTAAATGTGCCTAAAATATCCCCTTTTATTGTTAAAACAGGCATAAAATGGAACAAGGGCTTCAGATTGGCAATATTATGATATACTTGAGGGGAGGCCAGGGGCCCCCCCACACCCCGGAACTGAAATTCCTAATGTGGCCCTCGAGTGGACCAGACCAATACAAATTCATTCTCTGATATAAACTGAGTTTTCTGTGAAAATTTCAGCAAGATTGGCCAACTTTAAGAGGTGGTTTGGACTGATCTGGCATTCTATGATATTCTCGCCACCTACACTCCCTGGACCTGTACTTTGGACTAGATATGCATTTCTCAAGGAACACACTGCTAAAATCCATTCAAGTGGCGACTCCTGTGGGACACAATATGGTTTACAACCTTAAATCTGCCTTAACTGAGAAAATATCAGCCTGTCCTGACATAGCCACCTGAGGCTGTATTTTCGCCTTCCTGGACCCTATTTTACACAGATGACACCACTGGTACAACAGATGTAATCCTGAAACCTGTGCAGTCAGATTTAGTATGTGCCAGGTAATATTTGGGCCAAGTTTCCTGGTTACAGAGCAATATTTAGTACTGGTTTGGGCTGATTTACATCTATTTTACACCATTTTAACAGCAATATTTGGGTTAAATATTTTCTGTTCAGACATGTAATTCTCTAAATGTGCCTAAAATATCCCCTTTTATTGTTAAAACAGGCATAAAATGGAACAAGGGCTTCAGATTGGCAATATTATGATATACTTGACATTCCCCCCCATGAGGGGAGGCCAGGGGCCCCCCCACACCCCGGAACTGAAATTCCTAATGTGGCCCTCGAGTGGACCAGACCAATACAAATTCATTCTCTGATATAAACTGAGTTTTCTGTGAAAATTTCAGCAAGATTGGCCAACTTTAAGAGGTGGTTTGGACTGATCTGGCATTCTATGATATTCTCGCCACCTACACTCCCTGGACCTGTACTTTGGACTAGATATGCATTTCTCAAGGAACACACTGCTAAAATCCATTCAAGTGGCGACTCCTGTGGGACACAATATGGTTTACAACCTTAAATCTGCCTTAACTGAGAAAATATCAGCCTGTCCTGACATAGCCACCTGAGGCTGTATTTTCGCCTTCCTGGACCCTATTTTACACAGATGACACCACTGGTACAACAGATGTAATCCTGAAACCTGTGCAGTCAGATTTAGTATGTGCCAGGTAATATTTGGGCCAAGTTTCCTGGTTACAGAGCAATATTTAGTACTGGTTTGGGCTGATTTACATCTATTTTACACCATTTTAACAGCAATATTTGGGTTAAATATTTTCTGTTCAGACATGTAATTCTCTAAATGTGCCTAAAATATCCCCTTTTATTGTTAAAACAGGCATAAAATGGAACAAGGGCTTCAGATTGGCATGAGGGGAGGCCAGGGGCCCCCCCACACCCCGGAACTGAAATTCCTAATGTGGCCCTCGAGTGGACCAGACCAATACAAATTCATTCTCTGATATAAACTGAGTTTTCTGTGAAAATTTCAGCAAGATTGGCCAACTTTAAGAGGTGGTTTGGACTGATCTGGCATTCTATGATATTCTCGCCACCTACACTCCCTGGACCTGTACTTTGGACTAGATATGCATTTCTCAAGGAACACACTGCTAAAATCCATTCAAGTGGCGACTCCTGTGGGACACAATATGGTTTACAACCTTAAATCTGCCTTAACTGAGAAAATATCAGCCTGTCCTGACATAGCCACCTGAGGCTGTATTTTCGCCTTCCTGGACCCTATTTTACACAGATGACACCACTGGTACAACAGATGTAATCCTGAAACCTGTGCAGTCAGATTTAGTATGTGCCAGGTAATATTTGGGCCAAGTTTCCTGGTTACAGAGCAATATTTAGTACTGGTTTGGGCTGATTTACATCTATTTTACACCATTTTAACAGCAATATTTGGGTTAAATATTTTCTGTTCAGACATGTAATTCTCTAAATGTGCCTAAAATATCCCCTTTTATTGTTAAAACAGGCATAAAATGGAACAAGGGCTTCAGATTGGCAATATTATGATATACTTGACATTCCCCCCCATGAGGGGAGGCCAGGGGCCCCCCCACACCCCGGAACTGAAATTCCTAATGTGGCCCTCGAGTGGACCAGACCAATACAAATTCATTCTCTGATATAAACTGAGTTTTCTGTGAAAATTTCAGCAAGATTGGCCAACTTTAAGAGGTGGTTTGGACTGATCTGGCATTCTATGATATTCTCGCCACCTACACTCCCTGGACCTGTACTTTGGACTAGATATGCATTTCTCAAGGAACACACTGCTAAAATCCATTCAAGTGGCGACTCCTGTGGGACACAATATGGTTTACAACCTTAAATCTGCCTTAACTGAGAAAATATCAGCCTGTCCTGACATAGCCACCTGAGGCTGTATTTTCGCCTTCCTGGACCCTATTTTACACAGATGACACCACTGGTACAACAGATGTAATCCTGAAACCTGTGCAGTCAGATTTAGTATGTGCCAGGTAATATTTGGGCCAAGTTTCCTGGTTACAGAGCAATATTTAGTACTGGTTTGGGCTGATTTACATCTATTTTACACCATTTTAACAGCAATATTTGGGTTAAATATTTTCTGTTCAGACATGTAATTCTCTAAATGTGCCTAAAATATCCCCTTTTATTGTTAAAACAGGCATAAAATGGAACAAGGGCTTCAGATTGGCAATATTATGATATACTTGACATATGAGGGGAGGCCAGGGGCCCCCCCACACCCCGGAACTGAAATTCCTAATGTGGCCCTCGAGTGGACCAGACCAATACAAATTCATTCTCTGATATAAACTGAGTTTTCTGTGAAAATTTCAGCAAGATTGGCCAACTTTAAGAGGTGGTTTGGACTGATCTGGCATTCTATGATATTCTCGCCACCTACACTCCCTGGACCTGTACTTTGGACTAGATATGCATTTCTCAAGGAACACACTGCTAAAATCCATTCAAGTGGCGACTCCTGTGGGACACAATATGGTTTACAACCTTAAATCTGCCTTAACTGAGAAAATATCAGCCTGTCCTGACATAGCCACCTGAGGCTGTATTTTCGCCTTCCTGGACCCTATTTTACACAGATGACACCACTGGTACAACAGATGTAATCCTGAAACCTGTGCAGTCAGATTTAGTATGTGCCAGGTAATATTTGGGCCAAGTTTCCTGGTTACAGAGCAATATTTAGTACTGGTTTGGGCTGATTTACATCTATTTTACACCATTTTAACAGCAATATTTGGGTTAAATATTTTCTGTTCAGACATGTAATTCTCTAAATGTGCCTAAAATATCCCCTTTTATTGTTAAAACAGGCATAAAATGGAACAAGGGCTTCAGATTGGCAATATTATGATATACTTGACATTCCCCCCCATGAGGGGAGGCCAGGGGCCCCCCCACACCCCGGAACTGAAATTCCTAATGTGGCCCTCGAGTGGACCAGACCAATACAAATTCATTCTCTGATATAAACTGAGTTTTCTGTGAAAATTTCAGCAAGATTGGCCAACTTTAAGAGGTGGTTTGGACTGATCTGGCATTCTATGATATTCTCGCCACCTACACTCCCTGGACCTGTACTTTGGACTAGATATGCATTTCTCAAGGAACACACTGCTAAAATCCATTCAAGTGGCGACTCCTGTGGGACACAATATGGTTTACAACCTTAAATCTGCCTTAACTGAGAAAATATCAGCCTGTCCTGACATAGCCACCTGAGGCTGTATTTTCGCCTTCCTGGACCCTATTTTACACAGATGACACCACTGGTACAACAGATGTAATCCTGAAACCTGTGCAGTCAGATTTAGTATGTGCCAGGTAATATTTGGGCCAAGTTTCCTGGTTACAGAGCAATATTTAGTACTGGTTTGGGCTGATTTACATCTATTTTACACCATTTTAACAGCAATATTTGGGTTAAATATTTTCTGTTCAGACATGTAATTCTCTAAATGTGCCTAAAATATCCCCTTTTATTGTTAAAACAGGCATAAAATGGAACAAGGGCTTCAGATTGGCAATATTATGATATACTTGAGGGGAGGCCAGGGGCCCCCCCACACCCCGGAACTGAAATTCCTAATGTGGCCCTCGAGTGGACCAGACCAATACAAATTCATTCTCTGATATAAACTGAGTTTTCTGTGAAAATTTCAGCAAGATTGGCCAACTTTAAGAGGTGGTTTGGACTGATCTGGCATTCTATGATATTCTCGCCACCTACACTCCCTGGACCTGTACTTTGGACTAGATATGCATTTCTCAAGGAACACACTGCTAAAATCCATTCAAGTGGCGACTCCTGTGGGACACAATATGGTTTACAACCTTAAATCTGCCTTAACTGAGAAAATATCAGCCTGTCCTGACATAGCCACCTGAGGCTGTATTTTCGCCTTCCTGGACCCTATTTTACACAGATGACACCACTGGTACAACAGATGTAATCCTGAAACCTGTGCAGTCAGATTTAGTATGTGCCAGGTAATATTTGGGCCAAGTTTCCTGGTTACAGAGCAATATTTAGTACTGGTTTGGGCTGATTTACATCTATTTTACACCATTTTAACAGCAATATTTGGGTTAAATATTTTCTGTTCAGACATGTAATTCTCTAAATGTGCCTAAAATATCCCCTTTTATTGTTAAAACAGGCATAAAATGGAACAAGGGCTTCAGATTGGCAATATTATGATATACTTGACATTCCCCCCCATGAGGGGAGGCCAGGGGCCCCCCCACACCCCGGAACTGAAATTCCTAATGTGGCCCTCGAGTGGACCAGACCAATACAAATTCATTCTCTGATATAAACTGAGTTTTCTGTGAAAATTTCAGCAAGATTGGCCAACTTTAAGAGGTGGTTTGGACTGATCTGGCATTCTATGATATTCTCGCCACCTACACTCCCTGGACCTGTACTTTGGACTAGATATGCATTTCTCAAGGAACACACTGCTAAAATCCATTCAAGTGGCGACTCCTGTGGGACACAATATGGTTTACAACCTTAAATCTGCCTTAACTGAGAAAATATCAGCCTGTCCTGACATAGCCACCTGAGGCTGTATTTTCGCCTTCCTGGACCCTATTTTACACAGATGACACCACTGGTACAACAGATGTAATCCTGAAACCTGTGCAGTCAGATTTAGTATGTGCCAGGTAATATTTGGGCCAAGTTTCCTGGTTACAGAGCAATATTTAGTACTGGTTTGGGCTGATTTACATCTATTTTACACCATTTTAACAGCAATATTTGGGTTAAATATTTTCTGTTCAGACATGTAATTCTCTAAATGTGCCTAAAATATCCCCTTTTATTGTTAAAACAGGCATAAAATGGAACAAGGGCTTCAGATTGGCAATATTATGATATACTTGACATTCCCCCCCATGAGGGGAGGCCAGGGGCCCCCCCACACCCCGGAACTGAAATTCCTAATGTGGCCCTCGAGTGGACCAGACCAATACAAATTCATTCTCTGATATAAACTGAGTTTTCTGTGAAAATTTCAGCAAGATTGGCCAACTTTAAGAGGTGGTTTGGACTGATCTGGCATTCTATGATATTCTCGCCACCTACACTCCCTGGACCTGTACTTTGGACTAGATATGCATTTCTCAAGGAACACACTGCTAAAATCCATTCAAGTGGCGACTCCTGTGGGACACAATATGGTTTACAACCTTAAATCTGCCTTAACTGAGAAAATATCAGCCTGTCCTGACATAGCCACCTGAGGCTGTATTTTCGCCTTCCTGGACCCTATTTTACACAGATGACACCACTGGTACAACAGATGTAATCCTGAAACCTGTGCAGTCAGATTTAGTATGTGCCAGGTAATATTTGGGCCAAGTTTCCTGGTTACAGAGCAATATTTAGTACTGGTTTGGGCTGATTTACATCTATTTTACACCATTTTAACAGCAATATTTGGGTTAAATATTTTCTGTTCAGACATGTAATTCTCTAAATGTGCCTAAAATATCCCCTTTTATTGTTAAAACAGGCATAAAATGGAACAAGGGCTTCAGATTGGCAATATTATGATATACTTGAGGGGAGGCCAGGGGCCCCCCCACACCCCGGAACTGAAATTCCTAATGTGGCCCTCGAGTGGACCAGACCAATACAAATTCATTCTCTGATATAAACTGAGTTTTCTGTGAAAATTTCAGCAAGATTGGCCAACTTTAAGAGGTGGTTTGGACTGATCTGGCATTCTATGATATTCTCGCCACCTACACTCCCTGGACCTGTACTTTGGACTAGATATGCATTTCTCAAGGAACACACTGCTAAAATCCATTCAAGTGGCGACTCCTGTGGGACACAATATGGTTTACAACCTTAAATCTGCCTTAACTGAGAAAATATCAGCCTGTCCTGACATAGCCACCTGAGGCTGTATTTTCGCCTTCCTGGACCCTATTTTACACAGATGACACCACTGGTACAACAGATGTAATCCTGAAACCTGTGCAGTCAGATTTAGTATGTGCCAGGTAATATTTGGGCCAAGTTTCCTGGTTACAGAGCAATATTTAGTACTGGTTTGGGCTGATTTACATCTATTTTACACCATTTTAACAGCAATATTTGGGTTAAATATTTTCTGTTCAGACATGTAATTCTCTAAATGTGCCTAAAATATCCCCTTTTATTGTTAAAACAGGCATAAAATGGAACAAGGGCTTCAGATTGGCAATATTATGATATACTTGACATTCCCCCCCATGAGGGGAGGCCAGGGGCCCCCCCCACACCCCGGAACTGAAATTCCTAATGTGGCCCTCGAGTGGACCAGACCAATACAAATTCATTCTCTGATATAAACTGAGTTTTCTGTGAAAATTTCAGCAAGATTGGCCAACTTTAAGAGGTGGTTTGGACTGATCTGGCATTCTATGATATTCTCGCCACCTACACTCCCTGGACCTGTACTTTGGACTAGATATGCATTTCTCAAGGAACACACTGCTAAAATCCATTCAAGTGGCGACTCCTGTGGGACACAATATGGTTTACAACCTTAAATCTGCCTTAACTGAGAAAATATCAGCCTGTCCTGACATAGCCACCTGAGGCTGTATTTTCGCCTTCCTGGACCCTATTTTACACAGATGACACCACTGGTACAACAGATGTAATCCTGAAACCTGTGCAGTCAGATTTAGTATGTGCCAGGTAATATTTGGGCCAAGTTTCCTGGTTACAGAGCAATATTTAGTACTGGTTTGGGCTGATTTACATCTATTTTACACCATTTTAACAGCAATATTTGGGTTAAATATTTTCTGTTCAGACATGTAATTCTCTAAATGTGCCTAAAATATCCCCTTTTATTGTTAAAACAGGCATAAAATGGAACAAGGGCTTCAGATTGGCAATATTATGATATACTTGACATTCCCCCCCATGAGGGGAGGCCAGGGGCCCCCCCACACCCCGGAACTGAAATTCCTAATGTGGCCCTCGAGTGGACCAGACCAATACAAATTCATTCTCTGATATAAACTGAGTTTTCTGTGAAAATTTCAGCAAGATTGGCCAACTTTAAGAGGTGGTTTGGACTGATCTGGCATTCTATGATATTCTCGCCACCTACACTCCCTGGACCTGTACTTTGGACTAGATATGCATTTCTCAAGGAACACACTGCTAAAATCCATTCAAGTGGCGACTCCTGTGGGACACAATATGGTTTACAACCTTAAATCTGCCTTAACTGAGAAAATATCAGCCTGTCCTGACATAGCCACCTGAGGCTGTATTTTCGCCTTCCTGGACCCTATTTTACACAGATGACACCACTGGTACAACAGATGTAATCCTGAAACCTGTGCAGTCAGATTTAGTATGTGCCAGGTAATATTTGGGCCAAGTTTCCTGGTTACAGAGCAATATTTAGTACTGGTTTGGGCTGATTTACATCTATTTTACACCATTTTAACAGCAATATTTGGGTTAAATATTTTCTGTTCAGACATGTAATTCTCTAAATGTGCCTAAAATATCCCCTTTTATTGTTAAAACAGGCATAAAATGGAACAAGGGCTTCAGATTGGCAATATTATGATATACTTGACATTCCCCCCCATGAGGGGAGGCCAGGGGCCCCCCCACACCCCGGAACTGAAATTCCTAATGTGGCCCTCGAGTGGACCAGACCAATACAAATTCATTCTCTGATATAAACTGAGTTTTCTGTGAAAATTTCAGCAAGATTGGCCAACTTTAAGAGGTGGTTTGGACTGATCTGGCATTCTATGATATTCTCGCCACCTACACTCCCTGGACCTGTACTTTGGACTAGATATGCATTTCTCAAGGAACACACTGCTAAAATCCATTCAAGTGGCGACTCCTGTGGGACACAATATGGTTTACAACCTTAAATCTGCCTTAACTGAGAAAATATCAGCCTGTCCTGACATAGCCACCTGAGGCTGTATTTTCGCCTTCCTGGACCCTATTTTACACAGATGACACCACTGGTACAACAGATGTAATCCTGAAACCTGTGCAGTCAGATTTAGTATGTGCCAGGTAATATTTGGGCCAAGTTTCCTGGTTACAGAGCAATATTTAGTACTGGTTTGGGCTGATTTACATCTATTTTACACCATTTTAACAGCAATATTTGGGTTAAATATTTTCTGTTCAGACATGTAATTCTCTAAATGTGCCTAAAATATCCCCTTTTATTGTTAAAACAGGCATAAAATGGAACAAGGGCTTCAGATTGGCAATATTATGATATACTTGACATTCCCCCCCATGAGGGGAGGCCAGGGGCCCCCCCACACCCCGGAACTGAAATTCCTAATGTGGCCCTCGAGTGGACCAGACCAATACAAATTCATTCTCTGATATAAACTGAGTTTTCTGTGAAAATTTCAGCAAGATTGGCCAACTTTAAGAGGTGGTTTGGACTGATCTGGCATTCTATGATATTCTCGCCACCTACACTCCCTGGACCTGTACTTTGGACTAGATATGCATTTCTCAAGGAACACACTGCTAAAATCCATTCAAGTGGCGACTCCTGTGGGACACAATATGGTTTACAACCTTAAATCTGCCTTAACTGAGAAAATATCAGCCTGTCCTGACATAGCCACCTGAGGCTGTATTTTCGCCTTCCTGGACCCTATTTTACACAGATGACACCACTGGTACAACAGATGTAATCCTGAAACCTGTGCAGTCAGATTTAGTATGTGCCAGGTAATATTTGGGCCAAGTTTCCTGGTTACAGAGCAATATTTAGTACTGGTTTGGGCTGATTTACATCTATTTTACACCATTTTAACAGCAATATTTGGGTTAAATATTTTCTGTTCAGACATGTAATTCTCTAAATGTGCCTAAAATATCCCCTTTTATTGTTAAAACAGGCATAAAATGGAACAAGGGCTTCAGATTGGCAATATTATGATATACTTGACATTCCCCCCCATGAGGGGAGGCCAGGGGCCCCCCCACACCCCGGAACTGAAATTCCTAATGTGGCCCTCGAGTGGACCAGACCAATACAAATTCATTCTCTGATATAAACTGAGTTTTCTGTGAAAATTTCAGCAAGATTGGCCAACTTTAAGAGGTGGTTTGGACTGATCTGGCATTCTATGATATTCTCGCCACCTACACTCCCTGGACCTGTACTTTGGACTAGATATGCATTTCTCAAGGAACACACTGCTAAAATCCATTCAAGTGGCGACTCCTGTGGGACACAATATGGTTTACAACCTTAAATCTGCCTTAACTGAGAAAATATCAGCCTGTCCTGACATAGCCACCTGAGGCTGTATTTTCGCCTTCCTGGACCCTATTTTACACAGATGACACCACTGGTACAACAGATGTAATCCTGAAACCTGTGCAGTCAGATTTAGTATGTGCCAGGTAATATTTGGGCCAAGTTTCCTGGTTACAGAGCAATATTTAGTACTGGTTTGGGCTGATTTACATCTATTTTACACCATTTTAACAGCAATATTTGGGTTAAATATTTTCTGTTCAGACATGTAATTCTCTAAATGTGCCTAAAATATCCCCTTTTATTGTTAAAACAGGCATAAAATGGAACAAGGGCTTCAGATTGGCAATATTATGATATACTTGAGGGGAGGCCAGGGGCCCCCCCACACCCCGGAACTGAAATTCCTAATGTGGCCCTCGAGTGGACCAGACCAATACAAATTCATTCTCTGATATAAACTGAGTTTTCTGTGAAAATTTCAGCAAGATTGGCCAACTTTAAGAGGTGGTTTGGACTGATCTGGCATTCTATGATATTCTCGCCACCTACACTCCCTGGACCTGTACTTTGGACTAGATATGCATTTCTCAAGGAACACACTGCTAAAATCCATTCAAGTGGCGACTCCTGTGGGACACAATATGGTTTACAACCTTAAATCTGCCTTAACTGAGAAAATATCAGCCTGTCCTGACATAGCCACCTGAGGCTGTATTTTCGCCTTCCTGGACCCTATTTTACACAGATGACACCACTGGTACAACAGATGTAATCCTGAAACCTGTGCAGTCAGATTTAGTATGTGCCAGGTAATATTTGGGCCAAGTTTCCTGGTTACAGAGCAATATTTAGTACTGGTTTGGGCTGATTTACATCTATTTTACACCATTTTAACAGCAATATTTGGGTTAAATATTTTCTGTTCAGACATGTAATTCTCTAAATGTGCCTAAAATATCCCCTTTTATTGTTAAAACAGGCATAAAATGGAACAAGGGCTTCAGATTGGCAATATTATGATATACTTGAGGGGAGGCCAGGGGCCCCCCCACACCCCGGAACTGAAATTCCTAATGTGGCCCTCGAGTGGACCAGACCAATACAAATTCATTCTCTGATATAAACTGAGTTTTCTGTGAAAATTTCAGCAAGATTGGCCAACTTTAAGAGGTGGTTTGGACTGATCTGGCATTCTATGATATTCTCGCCACCTACACTCCCTGGACCTGTACTTTGGACTAGATATGCATTTCTCAAGGAACACACTGCTAAAATCCATTCAAGTGGCGACTCCTGTGGGACACAATATGGTTTACAACCTTAAATCTGCCTTAACTGAGAAAATATCAGCCTGTCCTGACATAGCCACCTGAGGCTGTATTTTCGCCTTCCTGGACCCTATTTTACACAGATGACACCACTGGTACAACAGATGTAATCCTGAAACCTGTGCAGTCAGATTTAGTATGTGCCAGGTAATATTTGGGCCAAGTTTCCTGGTTACAGAGCAATATTTAGTACTGGTTTGGGCTGATTTACATCTATTTTACACCATTTTAACAGCAATATTTGGGTTAAATATTTTCTGTTCAGACATGTAATTCTCTAAATGTGCCTAAAATATCCCCTTTTATTGTTAAAACAGGCATAAAATGGAACAAGGGCTTCAGATTGGCAATATTATGATATACTTGACATTCCCCCCCATGAGGGGAGGCCAGGGCCCCCCCCCACACCCCGGAACTGAAATTCCTAATGTGGCCCTCGAGTGGACCAGACCAATACAAATTCATTCTCTGATATAAACTGAGTTTTCTGTGAAAATTTCAGCAAGATTGGCCAACTTTAAGAGGTGGTTTGGACTGATCTGGCATTCTATGATATTCTCGCCACCTACACTCCCTGGACCTGTACTTTGGACTAGATATGCATTTCTCAAGGAACACACTGCTAAAATCCATTCAAGTGGCGACTCCTGTGGGACACAATATGGTTTACAACCTTAAATCTGCCTTAACTGAGAAAATATCAGCCTGTCCTGACATAGCCACCTGAGGCTGTATTTTCGCCTTCCTGGACCCTATTTTACACAGATGACACCACTGGTACAACAGATGTAATCCTGAAACCTGTGCAGTCAGATTTAGTATGTGCCAGGTAATATTTGGGCCAAGTTTCCTGGTTACAGAGCAATATTTAGTACTGGTTTGGGCTGATTTACATCTATTTTACACCATTTTAACAGCAATATTTGGGTTAAATATTTTCTGTTCAGACATGTAATTCTCTAAATGTGCCTAAAATATCCCCTTTTATTGTTAAAACAGGCATAAAATGGAACAAGGGCTTCAGATTGGCAATATTATGATATACTTGACATTCCCCCCCATGAGGGGAGGCCAGGGGCCCCCCCACACCCCGGAACTGAAATTCCTAATGTGGCCCTCGAGTGGACCAGACCAATACAAATTCATTCTCTGATATAAACTGAGTTTTCTGTGAAAATTTCAGCAAGATTGGCCAACTTTAAGAGGTGGTTTGGACTGATCTGGCATTCTATGATATTCTCGCCACCTACACTCCCTGGACCTGTACTTTGGACTAGATATGCATTTCTCAAGGAACACACTGCTAAAATCCATTCAAGTGGCGACTCCTGTGGGACACAATATGGTTTACAACCTTAAATCTGCCTTAACTGAGAAAATATCAGCCTGTCCTGACATAGCCACCTGAGGCTGTATTTTCGCCTTCCTGGACCCTATTTTACACAGATGACACCACTGGTACAACAGATGTAATCCTGAAACCTGTGCAGTCAGATTTAGTATGTGCCAGGTAATATTTGGGCCAAGTTTCCTGGTTACAGAGCAATATTTAGTACTGGTTTGGGCTGATTTACATCTATTTTACACCATTTTAACAGCAATATTTGGGTTAAATATTTTCTGTTCAGACATGTAATTCTCTAAATGTGCCTAAAATATCCCCTTTTATTGTTAAAACAGGCATAAAATGGAACAAGGGCTTCAGATTGGCAATATTATGATATACTTGACATTCCCCCCCATGAGGGGAGGCCAGGGGCCCCCCCACACCCCGGAACTGAAATTCCTAATGTGGCCCTCGAGTGGACCAGACCAATACAAATTCATTCTCTGATATAAACTGAGTTTTCTGTGAAAATTTCAGCAAGATTGGCCAACTTTAAGAGGTGGTTTGGACTGATCTGGCATTCTATGATATTCTCGCCACCTACACTCCCTGGACCTGTACTTTGGACTAGATATGCATTTCTCAAGGAACACACTGCTAAAATCCATTCAAGTGGCGACTCCTGTGGGACACAATATGGTTTACAACCTTAAATCTGCCTTAACTGAGAAAATATCAGCCTGTCCTGACATAGCCACCTGAGGCTGTATTTTCGCCTTCCTGGACCCTATTTTACACAGATGACACCACTGGTACAACAGATGTAATCCTGAAACCTGTGCAGTCAGATTTAGTATGTGCCAGGTAATATTTGGGCCAAGTTTCCTGGTTACAGAGCAATATTTAGTACTGGTTTGGGCTGATTTACATCTATTTTACACCATTTTAACAGCAATATTTGGGTTAAATATTTTCTGTTCAGACATGTAATTCTCTAAATGTGCCTAAAATATCCCCTTTTATTGTTAAAACAGGCATAAAATGGAACAAGGGCTTCAGATTGGCAATATTATGATATACTTGACATTCCCCCCCATGAGGGGAGGCCAGGGGCCCCCCCACACCCCGGAACTGAAATTCCTAATGTGGCCCTCGAGTGGACCAGACCAATACAAATTCATTCTCTGATATAAACTGAGTTTTCTGTGAAAATTTCAGCAAGATTGGCCAACTTTAAGAGGTGGTTTGGACTGATCTGGCATTCTATGATATTCTCGCCACCTACACTCCCTGGACCTGTACTTTGGACTAGATATGCATTTCTCAAGGAACACACTGCTAAAATCCATTCAAGTGGCGACTCCTGTGGGACACAATATGGTTTACAACCTTAAATCTGCCTTAACTGAGAAAATATCAGCCTGTCCTGACATAGCCACCTGAGGCTGTATTTTCGCCTTCCTGGACCCTATTTTACACAGATGACACCACTGGTACAACAGA
This sequence comes from Sabellastarte sp. h YS-2021, assembly GCA_964017235.1. NCBI lineage: Eukaryota > Metazoa > Annelida > Polychaeta > Sabellida > Sabellidae > Sabellastarte > Sabellastarte sp. h YS-2021. The sequence goes on along the minus strand of CAXHLB010000086.1, from coordinate 12,139 downwards.
TGTAATCCTGAAACCTGTGCAGTCAGATTTAGTATGTGCCAGGTAATATTTGGGCCAAGTTTCCTGGTTACAGAGCAATATTTAGTACTGGTTTGGGCTGATTTACATCTATTTTACACCATTTTAACAGCAATATTTGGGTTAAATATTTTCTGTTCAGACATGTAATTCTCTAAATGTGCCTAAAATATCCCCTTTTATTGTTAAAACAGGCATAAAATGGAACAAGGGCTTCAGATTGGCAATATTATGATATACTTGACATTCCCCCCCATGAGGGGAGGCCAGGGGCCCCCCCACACCCCGGAACTGAAATTCCTAATGTGGCCCTCGAGTGGACCAGACCAATACAAATTCATTCTCTGATATAAACTGAGTTTTCTGTGAAAATTTCAGCAAGATTGGCCAACTTTAAGAGGTGGTTTGGACTGATCTGGCATTCTATGATATTCTCGCCACCTACACTCCCTGGACCTGTACTTTGGACTAGATATGCATTTCTCAAGGAACACACTGCTAAAATCCATTCAAGTGGCGACTCCTGTGGGACACAATATGGTTTACAACCTTAAATCTGCCTTAACTGAGAAAATATCAGCCTGTCCTGACATAGCCACCTGAGGCTGTATTTTCGCCTTCCTGGACCCTATTTTACACAGATGACACCACTGGTACAACAGATGTAATCCTGAAACCTGTGCAGTCAGATTTAGTATGTGCCAGGTAATATTTGGGCCAAGTTTCCTGGTTACAGAGCAATATTTAGTACTGGTTTGGGCTGATTTACATCTATTTTACACCATTTTAACAGCAATATTTGGGTTAAATATTTTCTGTTCAGACATGTAATTCTCTAAATGTGCCTAAAATATCCCCTTTTATTGTTAAAACAGGCATAAAATGGAACAAGGGCTTCAGATTGGCAATATTATGATATACTTGACATTCCCCCCCATGAGGGGAGGCCAGGGGCCCCCCCACACCCCGGAACTGAAATTCCTAATGTGGCCCTCGAGTGGACCAGACCAATACAAATTCATTCTCTGATATAAACTGAGTTTTCTGTGAAAATTTCAGCAAGATTGGCCAACTTTAAGAGGTGGTTTGGACTGATCTGGCATTCTATGATATTCTCGCCACCTACACTCCCTGGACCTGTACTTTGGACTAGATATGCATTTCTCAAGGAACACACTGCTAAAATCCATTCAAGTGGCGACTCCTGTGGGACACAATATGGTTTACAACCTTAAATCTGCCTTAACTGAGAAAATATCAGCCTGTCCTGACATAGCCACCTGAGGCTGTATTTTCGCCTTCCTGGACCCTATTTTACACAGATGACACCACTGGTACAACAGATGTAATCCTGAAACCTGTGCAGTCAGATTTAGTATGTGCCAGGTAATATTTGGGCCAAGTTTCCTGGTTACAGAGCAATATTTAGTACTGGTTTGGGCTGATTTACATCTATTTTACACCATTTTAACAGCAATATTTGGGTTAAATATTTTCTGTTCAGACATGTAATTCTCTAAATGTGCCTAAAATATCCCCTTTTATTGTTAAAACAGGCATAAAATGGAACAAGGGCTTCAGATTGGCAATATTATGATATACTTGACATTCCCCCCCATGAGGGGAGGCCAGGGGCCCCCCCACACCCCGGAACTGAAATTCCTAATGTGGCCCTCGAGTGGACCAGACCAATACAAATTCATTCTCTGATATAAACTGAGTTTTCTGTGAAAATTTCAGCAAGATTGGCCAACTTTAAGAGGTGGTTTGGACTGATCTGGCATTCTATGATATTCTCGCCACCTACACTCCCTGGACCTGTACTTTGGACTAGATATGCATTTCTCAAGGAACACACTGCTAAAATCCATTCAAGTGGCGACTCCTGTGGGACACAATATGGTTTACAACCTTAAATCTGCCTTAACTGAGAAAATATCAGCCTGTCCTGACATAGCCACCTGAGGCTGTATTTTCGCCTTCCTGGACCCTATTTTACACAGATGACACCACTGGTACAACAGATGTAATCCTGAAACCTGTGCAGTCAGATTTAGTATGTGCCAGGTAATATTTGGGCCAAGTTTCCTGGTTACAGAGCAATATTTAGTACTGGTTTGGGCTGATTTACATCTATTTTACACCATTTTAACAGCAATATTTGGGTTAAATATTTTCTGTTCAGACATGTAATTCTCTAAATGTGCCTAAAATATCCCCTTTTATTGTTAAAACAGGCATAAAATGGAACAAGGGCTTCAGATTGGCAATATTATGATATACTTGACATTCCCCCCCATGAGGGGAGGCCAGGGGCCCCCCCACACCCCGGAACTGAAATTCCTAATGTGGCCCTCGAGTGGACCAGACCAATACAAATTCATTCTCTGATATAAACTGAGTTTTCTGTGAAAATTTCAGCAAGATTGGCCAACTTTAAGAGGTGGTTTGGACTGATCTGGCATTCTATGATATTCTCGCCACCTACACTCCCTGGACCTGTACTTTGGACTAGATATGCATTTCTCAAGGAACACACTGCTAAAATCCATTCAAGTGGCGACTCCTGTGGGACACAATATGGTTTACAACCTTAAATCTGCCTTAACTGAGAAAATATCAGCCTGTCCTGACATAGCCACCTGAGGCTGTATTTTCGCCTTCCTGGACCCTATTTTACACAGATGACACCACTGGTACAACAGATGTAATCCTGAAACCTGTGCAGTCAGATTTAGTATGTGCCAGGTAATATTTGGGCCAAGTTTCCTGGTTACAGAGCAATATTTAGTACTGGTTTGGGCTGATTTACATCTATTTTACACCATTTTAACAGCAATATTTGGGTTAAATATTTTCTGTTCAGACATGTAATTCTCTAAATGTGCCTAAAATATCCCCTTTTATTGTTAAAACAGGCATAAAATGGAACAAGGGCTTCAGATTGGCAATATTATGATATACTTGACATTCCCCCCCATGAGGGGAGGCCAGGGGCCCCCCCACACCCCGGAACTGAAATTCCTAATGTGGCCCTCGAGTGGACCAGACCAATACAAATTCATTCTCTGATATAAACTGAGTTTTCTGTGAAAATTTCAGCAAGATTGGCCAACTTTAAGAGGTGGTTTGGACTGATCTGGCATTCTATGATATTCTCGCCACCTACACTCCCTGGACCTGTACTTTGGACTAGATATGCATTTCTCAAGGAACACACTGCTAAAATCCATTCAAGTGGCGACTCCTGTGGGACACAATATGGTTTACAACCTTAAATCTGCCTTAACTGAGAAAATATCAGCCTGTCCTGACATAGCCACCTGAGGCTGTATTTTCGCCTTCCTGGACCCTATTTTACACAGATGACACCACTGGTACAACAGATGTAATCCTGAAACCTGTGCAGTCAGATTTAGTATGTGCAGGTAATATTTGGGCCAAGTTTCCTGGTTACAGAGCAATATTTAGTACTGGTTTGGGCTGATTTACATCTATTTTACACCATTTTAACAGCAATATTTGGGTTAAATATTTTCTGTTCAGACATGTAATTCTCTAAATGTGCCTAAAATATCCCCTTTTATTGTTAAAACAGGCATAAAATGGAACAAGGGCTTCAGATTGGCAATATTATGATATACTTGACATTCCCCCCCATGAGGGGAGGCCAGGGGCCCCCCCACACCCCGGAACTGAAATTCCTAATGTGGCCCTCGAGTGGACCAGACCAATACAAATTCATTCTCTGATATAAACTGAGTTTTCTGTGAAAATTTCAGCAAGATTGGCCAACTTTAAGAGGTGGTTTGGACTGATCTGGCATTCTATGATATTCTCGCCACCTACACTCCCTGGACCTGTACTTTGGACTAGATATGCATTTCTCAAGGAACACACTGCTAAAATCCATTCAAGTGGCGACTCCTGTGGGACACAATATGGTTTACAACCTTAAATCTGCCTTAACTGAGAAAATATCAGCCTGTCCTGACATAGCCACCTGAGGCTGTATTTTCGCCTTCCTGGACCCTATTTTACACAGATGACACCACTGGTACAACAGATGTAATCCTGAAACCTGTGCAGTCAGATTTAGTATGTGCCAGGTAATATTTGGGCCAAGTTTCCTGGTTACAGAGCAATATTTAGTACTGGTTTGGGCTGATTTACATCTATTTTACACCATTTTAACAGCAATATTTGGGTTAAATATTTTCTGTTCAGACATGTAATTCTCTAAATGTGCCTAAAATATCCCCTTTTATTGTTAAAACAGGCATAAAATGGAACAAGGGCTTCAGATTGGCAATATTATGATATACTTGACATTCCCCCCCATGAGGGGAGGCCAGGGGCCCCCCCCCACACCCCGGAACTGAAATTCCTAATGTGGCCCTCGAGTGGACCAGACCAATACAAATTCATTCTCTGATATAAACTGAGTTTTCTGTGAAAATTTCAGCAAGATTGGCCAACTTTAAGAGGTGGTTTGGACTGATCTGGCATTCTATGATATTCTCGCCACCTACACTCCCTGGACCTGTACTTTGGACTAGATATGCATTTCTCAAGGAACACACTGCTAAAATCCATTCAAGTGGCGACTCCTGTGGGACACAATATGGTTTACAACCTTAAATCTGCCTTAACTGAGAAAATATCAGCCTGTCCTGACATAGCCACCTGAGGCTGTATTTTCGCCTTCCTGGACCCTATTTTACACAGATGACACCACTGGTACAACAGATGTAATCCTGAAACCTGTGCAGTCAGATTTAGTATGTGCCAGGTAATATTTGGGCCAAGTTTCCTGGTTACAGAGCAATATTTAGTACTGGTTTGGGCTGATTTACATCTATTTTACACCATTTTAACAGCAATATTTGGGTTAAATATTTTCTGTTCAGACATGTAATTCTCTAAATGTGCCTAAAATATCCCCTTTTATTGTTAAAACAGGCATAAAATGGAACAAGGGCTTCAGATTGGCAATATTATGATATACTTGACATTCCCCCCCATGAGGGGAGGCCAGGGGCCCCCCCACACCCCGGAACTGAAATTCCTAATGTGGCCCTCGAGTGGACCAGACCAATACAAATTCATTCTCTGATATAAACTGAGTTTTCTGTGAAAATTTCAGCAAGATTGGCCAACTTTAAGAGGTGGTTTGGACTGATCTGGCATTCTATGATATTCTCGCCACCTACACTCCCTGGACCTGTACTTTGGACTAGATATGCATTTCTCAAGGAACACACTGCTAAAATCCATTCAAGTGGCGACTCCTGTGGGACACAATATGGTTTACAACCTTAAATCTGCCTTAACTGAGAAAATATCAGCCTGTCCTGACATAGCCACCTGAGGCTGTATTTTCGCCTTCCTGGACCCTATTTTACACAGATGACACCACTGGTACAACAGATGTAATCCTGAAACCTGTGCAGTCAGATTTAGTATGTGCCAGGTAATATTTGGGCCAAGTTTCCTGGTTACAGAGCAATATTTAGTACTGGTTTGGGCTGATTTACATCTATTTTACACCATTTTAACAGCAATATTTGGGTTAAATATTTTCTGTTCAGACATGTAATTCTCTAAATGTGCCTAAAATATCCCTTTTATTGTTAAAACAGGCATAAAATGGAACAAGGGCTTCAGATTGGCAATATTATGATATACTTGACATTCCCCCCCATGAGGGGAGGCCAGGGGCCCCCCCACACCCCGGAACTGAAATTCCTAATGTGGCCCTCGAGTGGACCAGACCAATACAAATTCATTCTCTGATATAAACTGAGTTTTCTGTGAAAATTTCAGCAAGATTGGCCAACTTTAAGAGGTGGTTTGGACTGATCTGGCATTCTATGATATTCTCGCCACCTACACTCCCTGGACCTGTACTTTGGACTAGATATGCATTTCTCAAGGAACACACTGCTAAAATCCATTCAAGTGGCGACTCCTGTGGGACACAATATGGTTTACAACCTTAAATCTGCCTTAACTGAGAAAATATCAGCCTGTCCTGACATAGCCACCTGAGGCTGTATTTTCGCCTTCCTGGACCCTATTTTACACAGATGACACCACTGGTACAACAGATGTAATCCTGAAACCTGTGCAGTCAGATTTAGTATGTGCCAGGTAATATTTGGGCCAAGTTTCCTGGTTACAGAGCAATATTTAGTACTGGTTTGGGCTGATTTACATCTATTTTACACCATTTTAACAGCAATATTTGGGTTAAATATTTTCTGTTCAGACATGTAATTCTCTAAATGTGCCTAAAATATCCCCTTTTATTGTTAAAACAGGCATAAAATGGAACAAGGGCTTCAGATTGGCAATATTATGATATACTTGACATTCCCCCCCATGAGGGGAGGCCAGGGGCCCCCCCACACCCCGGAACTGAAATTCCTAATGTGGCCCTCGAGTGGACCAGACCAATACAAATTCATTCTCTGATATAAACTGAGTTTTCTGTGAAAATTTCAGCAAGATTGGCCAACTTTAAGAGGTGGTTTGGACTGATCTGGCATTCTATGATATTCTCGCCACCTACACTCCCTGGACCTGTACTTTGGACTAGATATGCATTTCTCAAGGAACACACTGCTAAAATCCATTCAAGTGGCGACTCCTGTGGGACACAATATGGTTTACAACCTTAAATCTGCCTTAACTGAGAAAATATCAGCCTGTCCTGACATAGCCACCTGAGGCTGTATTTTCGCCTTCCTGGACCCTATTTTACACAGATGACACCACTGGTACAACAGATGTAATCCTGAAACCTGTGCAGTCAGATTTAGTATGTGCCAGGTAATATTTGGGCCAAGTTTCCTGGTTACAGAGCAATATTTAGTACTGGTTTGGCTGATTTACATCTATTTTACACCATTTTAACAGCAATATTTGGGTTAAATATTTTCTGTTCAGACATGTAATTCTCTAAATGTGCCTAAAATATCCCCTTTTATTGTTAAAACAGGCATAAAATGGAACAAGGGCTTCAGATTGGCAATATTATGATATACTTGACATTCCCCCCCATGAGGGGAGGCCAGGGGCCCCCCCACACCCCGGAACTGAAATTCCTAATGTGGCCCTCGAGTGGACCAGACCAATACAAATTCATTCTCTGATATAAACTGAGTTTTCTGTGAAAATTTCAGCAAGATTGGCCAACTTTAAGAGGTGGTTTGGACTGATCTGGCATTCTATGATATTCTCGCCACCTACACTCCCTGGACCTGTACTTTGGACTAGATATGCATTTCTCAAGGAACACACTGCTAAAATCCATTCAAGTGGCGACTCCTGTGGGACACAATATGGTTTACAACCTTAAATCTGCCTTAACTGAGAAAATATCAGCCTGTCCTGACATAGCCACCTGAGGCTGTATTTTCGCCTTCCTGGACCCTATTTTACACAGATGACACCACTGGTACAACAGATGTAATCCTGAAACCTGTGCAGTCAGATTTAGTATGTGCCAGGTAATATTTGGGCCAAGTTTCCTGGTTACAGAGCAATATTTAGTACTGGTTTGGGCTGATTTACATCTATTTTACACCATTTTAACAGCAATATTTGGGTTAAATATTTTCTGTTCAGACATGTAATTCTCTAAATGTGCCTAAAATATCCCCTTTTATTGTTAAAACAGGCATAAAATGGAACAAGGGCTTCAGATTGGCAATATTATGATATACTTGACATTCCCCCCCATGAGGGGAGGCCAGGGGCCCCCCCACACCCCGGAACTGAAATTCCTAATGTGGCCCTCGAGTGGACCAGACCAATACAAATTCATTCTCTGATATAAACTGAGTTTTCTGTGAAAATTTCAGCAAGATTGGCCAACTTTAAGAGGTGGTTTGGACTGATCTGGCATTCTATGATATTCTCGCCACCTACACTCCCTGGACCTGTACTTTGGACTAGATATGCATTTCTCAAGGAACACACTGCTAAAATCCATTCAAGTGGCGACTCCTGTGGGACACAATATGGTTTACAACCTTAAATCTGCCTTAACTGAGAAAATATCAGCCTGTCCTGACATAGCCACCTGAGGCTGTATTTTCGCCTTCCTGGACCCTATTTTACACAGATGACACCACTGGTACAACAGATTGTAATCCTGAAACCTGTGCAGTCAGATTTAGTATGTGCCAGGTAATATTTGGGCCAAGTTTCCTGGTTACAGAGCAATATTTAGTACTGGTTTGGGCTGATTTACATCTATTTTACACCATTTTAACAGCAATATTTGGGTTAAATATTTTCTGTTCAGACATGTAATTCTCTAAATGTGCCTAAAATATCCCCTTTTATTGTTAAAACAGGCATAAAATGGAACAAGGGCTTCAGATTGGCAATATTATGATATACTTGACATTCCCCCCCATGAGGGGAGGCCAGGGGCCCCCCCACACCCCGGAACTGAAATTCCTAATGTGGCCCTCGAGTGGACCAGACCAATACAAATTCATTCTCTGATATAAACTGAGTTTTCTGTGAAAATTTCAGCAAGATTGGCCAACTTTAAGAGGTGGTTTGGACTGATCTGGCATTCTATGATATTCTCGCCACCTACACTCCCTGGACCTGTACTTTGGACTAGATATGCATTTCTCAAGGAACACACTGCTAAAATCCATTCAAGTGGCGACTCCTGTGGGACACAATATGGTTTACAACCTTAAATCTGCCTTAACTGAGAAAATATCAGCCTGTCCTGACATAGCCACCTGAGGCTGTATTTTCGCCTTCCTGGACCCTATTTTACACAGATGACACCACTGGTACAACAGATGTAATCCTGAAACCTGTGCAGTCAGATTTAGTATGTGCCAGGTAATATTTGGGCCAAGTTTCCTGGTTACAGAGCAATATTTAGTACTGGTTTGGGCTGATTTACATCTATTTTACACCATTTTAACAGCAATATTTGGGTTAAATATTTTCTGTTCAGACATGTAATTCTCTAAATGTGCCTAAAATATCCCCTTTTATTGTTAAAACAGGCATAAAATGGAACAAGGGCTTCAGATTGGCAATATTATGATATACTTGACATTCCCCCCCATGAGGGGAGGCCAGGGGCCCCCCACACCCCGGAACTGAAATTCCTAATGTGGCCCTCGAGTGGACCAGACCAATACAAATTCATTCTCTGATATAAACTGAGTTTTCTGTGAAAATTTCAGCAAGATTGGCCAACTTTAAGAGGTGGTTTGGACTGATCTGGCATTCTATGATATTCTCGCCACCTACACTCCCTGGACCTGTACTTTGGACTAGATATGCATTTCTCAAGGAACACACTGCTAAAATCCATTCAAGTGGCGACTCCTGTGGGACACAATATGGTTTACAACCTTAAATCTGCCTTAACTGAGAAAATATCAGCCTGTCCTGACATAGCCACCTGAGGCTGTATTTTCGCCTTCCTGGACCCTATTTTACACAGATGACACCACTGGTACAACAGATGTAATCCTGAAACCTGTGCAGTCAGATTTAGTATGTGCCAGGTAATATTTGGGCCAAGTTTCCTGGTTACAGAGCAATATTTAGTACTGGTTTGGGCTGATTTACATCTATTTTACACCATTTTAACAGCAATATTTGGGTTAAATATTTTCTGTTCAGACATGTAATTCTCTAAATGTGCCTAAAATATCCCCTTTTATTGTTAAAACAGGCATAAAATGGAACAAGGGCTTCAGATTGGCAATATTATGATATACTTGACATTCCCCCCCATGAGGGGAGGCCAGGGGCCCCCCCACACCCCGGAACTGAAATTCCTAATGTGGCCCTCGAGTGGACCAGACCAATACAAATTCATTCTCTGATATAAACTGAGTTTTCTGTGAAAATTTCAGCAAGATTGGCCAACTTTAAGAGGTGGTTTGGACTGATCTGGCATTCTATGATATTCTCGCCACCTACACTCCCTGGACCTGTACTTTGGACTAGATATGCATTTCTCAAGGAACACACTGCTAAAATCCATTCAAGTGGCGACTCCTGTGGGACACAATATGGTTTACAACCTTAAATCTGCCTTAACTGAGAAAATATCAGCCTGTCCTGACATAGCCACCTGAGGCTGTATTTTCGCCTTCCTGGACCCTATTTTACACAGATGACACCACTGGTACAACAGATGTAATCCTGAAACCTGTGCAGTCAGATTTAGTATGTGCCAGGTAATATTTGGGCCAAGTTTCCTGGTTACAGAGCAATATTTAGTACTGGTTTGGGCTGATTTACATCTATTTTACACCATTTTAACAGCAATATTTGGGTTAAATATTTTCTGTTCAGACATGTAATTCTCTAAATGTGCCTAAAATATCCCCTTTTATTGTTAAAACAGGCATAAAATGGAACAAGGGCTTCAGATTGGCAATATTATGATATACTTGACATTCCCCCCCATGAGGGGAGGCCAGGGGCCCCCCCACACCCCGGAACTGAAATTCCTAATGTGGCCCTCGAGTGGACCAGACCAATACAAATTCATTCTCTGATATAAACTGAGTTTTCTGTGAAAATTTCAGCAAGATTGGCCAACTTTAAGAGGTGGTTTGGACTGATCTGGCATTCTATGATATTCTCGCCACCTACACTCCCTGGACCTGTACTTTGGACTAGATATGCATTTCTCAAGGAACACACTGCTAAAATCCATTCAAGTGGCGACTCCTGTGGGACACAATATGGTTTACAACCTTAAATCTGCCTTAACTGAGAAAATATCAGCCTGTCCTGACATAGCCACCTGAGGCTGTATTTTCGCCTTCCTGGACCCTATTTTACACAGATGACACCACTGGTACAACAGATGTAATCCTGAAACCTGTGCAGTCAGATTTAGTATGTGCCAGGTAATATTTGGGCCAAGTTTCCTGGTTACAGAGCAATATTTAGTACTGGTTTGGGCTGATTTACATCTATTTTTACACCATTTTAACAGCAATATTTGGGTTAAATATTTTCTGTTCAGACATGTAATTCTCTAAATGTGCCTAAAATATCCCCTTTTATTGTTAAAACAGGCATAAAATGGAACAAGGGCTTCAGATTGGCAATATTATGATATACTTGACATTCCCCCCCATGAGGGGAGGCCAGGGGCCCCCCCACACCCCGGAACTGAAATTCCTAATGTGGCCCTCGAGTGGACCAGACCAATACAAATTCATTCTCTGATATAAACTGAGTTTTCTGTGAAAATTTCAGCAAGATTGGCCAACTTTAAGAGGTGGTTTGGACTGATCTGGCATTCTATGATATTCTCGCCACCTACACTCCCTGGACCTGTACTTTGGACTAGATATGCATTTCTCAAGGAACACACTGCTAAAATCCATTCAAGTGGCGACTCCTGTGGGACACAATATGGTTTACAACCTTAAATCTGCCTTAACTGAGAAAATATCAGCCTGTCCTGACATAGCCACCTGAGGCTGTATTTTCGCCTTCCTGGACCCTATTTTACACAGATGACACCACTGGTACAACAGATGTAATCCTGAAACCTGTGCAGTCAGATTTAGTATGTGCCAGGTAATATTTGGGCCAAGTTTCCTGGTTACAGAGCAATATTTAGTACTGGTTTGGGCTGATTTACATCTATTTTACACCATTTTAACAGCAATATTTGGGTTAAATATTTTCTGTTCAGACATGTAATTCTCTAAATGTGCCTAAAATATCCCTTTTATTGTTTAAAACAGGCATAAAATGGAACAAGGGCTTCAGATTGGCAATATTATGATATACTTGACATTCCCCCCCATGAGGGGAGGCCAGGGGCCCCCCCCACACCCCGGAACTGAAATTCCTAATGTGGCCCTCGAGTGGACCAGACCAATACAAATTCATTCTCTGATATAAACTGAGTTTTCTGTGAAAATTTCAGCAAGATTGGCCAACTTTAAGAGGTGGTTTGGACTGATCTGGCATTCTATGATATTCTCGCCACCTACACTCCCTGGACCTGTACTTTGGACTAGATATGCATTTCTCAAGGAACACACTGCTAAAATCCATTCAAGTGGCGACTCCTGTGGGACACAATATGGTT
>CAXHLB010000085.1:0-27188 GCA_964017235.1 Sabellastarte sp. h YS-2021 | reverse complement strand
TGGACCATTTTAACAGCATTATTCGGGTTATATATTTTCTGTTCAGACATGTAATGCTCCAAATGTGCCTAAAATATCCCCCTTTATTGTTAAAACAACCATGAAATTAAATAGGGGCTTCAGACTGGCAATATTGTGATATACCGGACATTCCCCAAATGAGGGGAGGCCAGGGGGCCCCCCCACACCCCGGAAATGAAATTCCTAATATGGCCCTCGAGTGGACCAGACCAATACAAATTCATTCTCTGGTATAAACTGAGTTTCCTGTGAAAATTTCAGCAAGATTGATCAACTCTGAGAGGTGGTTTGGACTGATCTGGCATTTTAATGACATCCTCGCCACCCACACTCCCTGAACCTGTACTTTGGGCTAGATATGCATTTCTGAAGGAACACACTACTAAAATTCATTCAAGTGGCGACTCCTGTGGGACACAATATGGTTTACAACCTTAAACCTGCCTTACCTGAGAAAATATCAGCCTATCCTGAGACAGCCAGCTGAGGCTGCATTTTCGGCTTCCTGGACCCTATTTCACACATATGACATCACTGGTACACCAGATGTAATCCTGAAACCTGTGCAATCAGATTCAGTGGGTGGCAGGTGATTTTTGGGCCAAGTTTCATGGTTACAGAGCAATATTTAGTACTGGTTTGGGCTGATTTACATCTATTTTGGACCATTTTAACAGCATTATTCGGGTTATATAATTTCTGTTCAGACATGTAATGCTCCAAATGTGCCTAAAATATCCCCCTTTATTGTTAAAACAACCATGAAATTAAATAGGGGCTTCAGACTGGCAATATTGTGATATACCGGACATTCCCCAAATGAGGGGAGGCCAGGGGGCCCCCCACACCCCGGAAATGAAATTCCTAATATGGCCCTCGAGTGGACCAGACCAATACAAATTCATTCTTTGGTATAAACTGAGTTTCCTGTGAAAATTTCAGCAAGATTGATCAACTCTGAGAGGTGGTTTGGACTGATCTGGCATTTTATGACATCCTCGCCACCCACACTCCCTGAACCTGTACTTTGGGCTAGATATGCATTTCTGAAGGAACACAACTACTAAAATTCATTCAAGTGGCGACTCCTGTGGGACACAATATGGTTTACAACCTTAAACCTGCCTTACCTGAGAAAATATCAGCCTATCCTGAGACAGCCAGCTGAGGCTGCATTTTCGGCTTCCTGGACCCTATTTCACACATATGACATCACTGGTACACCAGATGTAATCCTGAAACCTGTGCAATCAGATTCAGTGGGTGGCAGGTGATTTTTGGGCCAAGTTTCATGGTTACAGAGCAATATTTAGTACTGGTTTGGGCTGATTTACATCTATTTTGGACCATTTTAACAGCATTATTCGGGTTATATATTTTCTGTTCAGACATGTAATGCTCCAAATGTGCCTAAAATATCCCCCTTTATTGTTAAAACAACCATGAAATTAAATAGGGGCTTCAGACTGGCAATATTGTGATATACCGGACATTCCCCAAATGAGGGGAGGCCAGGGGGCCCCCCCACACCCCGGAAATGAAATTCCTAATATGGCCCTCGAGTGGACCAGACCAATACAAATTCATTCTCTGGTATAAACTGAGTTTCCTGTGAAAATTTCAGCAAGATTGATCAACTCTGAGAGGTGGTTTGGACTGATCTGGCATTTTATGACATCCTCGCCACCCACACTCCCTGAACCTGTACTTTGGGCTAGATATGCATTTCTGAAGGAACACACTACTAAAATTCATTCAAGTGGCGACTCCTGTGGGACACAATATGGTTTACAACCTTAAACCTGCCTTACCTGAGAAAATATCAGCCTATCCTGAGACAGCCAGCTGAGGCTGCATTTTCGGCTTCCTGGACCCTATTTCACACATATGACATCACTGGTACACCAGATGTAATCCTGAAACCTGTGCAATCAGATTCAGTGGGTGGCAGGTGATTTTTGGGCCAAGTTTCATGGTTACAGAGCAATATTTAGTACTGGTTTGGGCTGATTTACATCTATTTTGGACCATTTTAACAGCATTATTCGGGTTATATAATTTCTGTTCAGACATGTAATGCTCCAAATGTGCCTAAAATATCCCCCTTTATTGTTAAAACAACCATGAAATTAAATAGGGGCTTCAGACTGGCAATATTGTGATATACCGGACATTCCCCAAATGAGGGGAGGCCAGGGGGCCCCCACACCCCGGAAATGAAATTCCTAATATGGCCCTCGAGTGGACCAGACCAATACAAATTCATTCTTTGGTATAAACTGAGTTTCCTGTGAAAATTTCAGCAAGATTGATCAACTCTGAGAGGTGGTTTGGACTGATCTGGCATTTTATGACATCCTCGCCACCCACACTCCCTGAACCTGTACTTTGGGCTAGATATGCATTTCTGAAGGAACACACTACTAAAATTCATTCAAGTGGCGACTCCTGTGGGACACAATATGGTTTACAACCTTAAACCTGCCTTACCTGAGAAAATATCAGCCTATCCTGAGACAGCCAGCTGAGGCTGCATTTTCGGCTTCCTGGACCCTATTTCACACATATGACATCACTGGTACACCAGATGTAATCCTGAAACCTGTGCAATCAGATTCAGTGGGTGGCAGGTGATTTTTGGGCCAAGTTTCATGGTTACAGAGCAATATTTAGTACTGGTTTGGGCTGATTTACATCTATTTTGGACCATTTTAACAGCATTATTCGGGTTATATATTTTCTGTTCAGACATGTAATGCTCCAAATGTGCCTAAAATATCCCCCTTTATTGTTAAAACAACCATGAAATTAAATAGGGGCTTCAGACTGGCAATATTGTGATATACCGGACATTCCCCAAATGAGGGGAGGCCAGGGGGCCCCCCCACACCCCGGAAATGAAATTCCTAATATGGCCCTCGAGTGGACCAGACCAATACAAATTCATTCTCTGGTATAAACTGAGTTTCCTGTGAAAATTTCAGCAAGATTGATCAACTCTGAGAGGTGGTTTGGACTGATCTGGCATTTTATGACATCCTCGCCACCCACACTCCCTGAACCTGTACTTTGGGCTAGATATGCATTTCTGAAGGAACACACTACTAAAATTCATTCAAGTGGCGACTCCTGTGGGACACAATATGGTTTACAACCTTAAACCTGCCTTACCTGAGAAAATATCAGCCTATCCTGAGACAGCCAGCTGAGGCTGCATTTTCGGCTTCCTGGACCCTATTTCACACATATGACATCACTGGTACACCAGATGTAATCCTGAAACCTGTGCAATCAGATTCAGTGGGTGGCAGGTGATTTTTGGGCCAAGTTTCATGGTTACAGAGCAATATTTAGTACTGGTTTGGGCTGATTTACATCTATTTTGGACCATTTTAACAGCATTATTCGGGTTATATATTTTCTGTTCAGACATGTAATGCTCCAAATGTGCCTAAAATATCCCCCTTTATTGTTAAAACAACCATGAAATTAAATAGGGGCTTCAGACTGGCAATATTGTGATATACCGGACATTCCCCAAATGAGGGGAGGCCAGGGGGCCCCCCCACACCCCGGAAATGAAATTCCTAATATGGCCCTCGAGTGGACCAGACCAATACAAATCATTCTCTGGTATAAACTGAGTTTCCTGTGAAAATTTCAGCAAGATTGATCAACTCTGAGAGGTGGTT
This sequence comes from Sabellastarte sp. h YS-2021, assembly GCA_964017235.1. Taxonomy (NCBI): domain Eukaryota; kingdom Metazoa; phylum Annelida; class Polychaeta; order Sabellida; family Sabellidae; genus Sabellastarte; species Sabellastarte sp. h YS-2021. The sequence continues at coordinate 23,475 of CAXHLB010000085.1, read as the reverse complement.
TGGACTGATCTGGCATTTTATGACATCCTCGCCACCCACACTCCCTGAACCTGTACTTTGGGCTAGATATGCATTTCTGAAGGAACAACACTACTAAAATTCATTCAAGTGGCGACTCCTGTGGGACACAATATGGTTTACAACCTTAAACCTGCCTTACCTGAGAAAATATCAGCCTATCCTGAGACAGCCAGCTGAGGCTGCATTTTCGGCTTCCTGGACCCTATTTCACACATATGACATCACTGGTACACCAGATGTAATCCTGAAACCTGTGCAATCAGATTCAGTGGGTGGCAGGTGATTTTTGGGCCAAGTTTCATGGTTACAGAGCAATATTTAGTACTGGTTTGGGCTGATTTACATCTATTTTGGACCATTTTAACAGCATTATTCGGGTTATATATTTTCTGTTCAGACATGTAATGCTCCAAATGTGCCTAAAATATCCCCCTTTATTGTTAAAACAACCATGAAATTAAATAGGGGCTTCAGACTGGCAATATTGTGATATACCGGACATTCCCCAAATGAGGGGAGGCCAGGGGGCCCCCCCACACCCCGGAAATGAAATTCCTAATATGGCCCTCGAGTGGACCAGACCAATACAAATTCATTCTCTGGTATAAACTGAGTTTCCTGTGAAAATTTCAGCAAGATTGATCAACTCTGAGAGGTGGTTTGGACTGATCTGGCATTTTATGACATCCTCGCCACCCACACTCCCTGAACCTGTACTTTGGGCTAGATATGCATTTCTGAAGGAACACACTACTAAAATTCATTCAAGTGGCGACTCCTGTGGGACACAATATGGTTTACAACCTTAAACCTGCCTTACCTGAGAAAATATCAGCCTATCCTGAGACAGCCAGCTGAGGCTGCATTTTCGGCTTCCTGGACCCTATTTCACACATATGACATCACTGGTACACCAGATGTAATCCTGAAACCTGTGCAATCAGATTCAGTGGGTGGCAGGTGATTTTTGGGCCAAGTTTCATGGTTACAGAGCAATATTTAGTACTGGTTTGGGCTGATTTACATCTATTTTGGACCATTTTAACAGCATTATTCGGGTTATATATTTTCTGTTCAGACATGTAATGCTCCAAATGTGCCTAAAATATCCCCCCTTTATTGTTAAAACAACCATGAAATTAAATAGGGGCTTCAGACTGGCAATATTGTGATATACCGGACATTCCCCAAATGAGGGGAGGCCAGGGGGCCCCCCCACACCCCGGAAATGAAATTCCTAATATGGCCCTCGAGTGGACCAGACCAATACAAATTCATTCTCTGGTATAAACTGAGTTTCCTGTGAAAATTTCAGCAAGATTGATCAACTCTGAGAGGTGGTTTGGACTGATCTGGCATTTTATGACATCCTCGCCACCCACACTCCCTGAACCTGTACTTTGGGCTAGATATGCATTTCTGAAGGAACACACTACTAAAATTCATTCAAGTGGCGACTCCTGTGGGACACAATATGGTTTACAACCTTAAACCTGCCTTACCTGAGAAAATATCAGCCTATCCTGAGACAGCCAGCTGAGGCTGCATTTTCGGCTTCCTGGACCCTATTTCACACATATGACATCACTGGTACACCAGATGTAATCCTGAAACCTGTGCAATCAGATTCAGTGGGTGGCAGGTGATTTTTGGGCCAAGTTTCATGGTTACAGAGCAATATTTAGTACTGGTTTGGGCTGATTTACATCTATTTTGGACCATTTTAACAGCATTATTCGGGTTATATATTTTCTGTTCAGACATGTAATGCTCCAAATGTGCCTAAAATATCCCCCTTTATTGTTAAAACAACCATGAAATTAAATAGGGGCTTCAGACTGGCAATATTGTGATATACCGGACATTCCCCAAATGAGGGGAGGCCAGGGGGCCCCCCCACACCCCGGAAATGAAATTCCTAATATGGCCCTCGAGTGGACCAGACCAATACAAATTCATTCTCTGGTATAAACTGAGTTTCCTGTGAAAATTTCAGCAAGATTGATCAACTCTGAGAGGTGGTTTGGACTGATCTGGCATTTTATGACATCCTCGCCACCCACACTCCCTGAACCTGTACTTTGGGCTAGATATGCATTTCTGAAGGAACACACTACTAAAATTCATTCAAGTGGCGACTCCTGTGGGACACAATATGGTTTACAACCTTAAACCTGCCTTACCTGAGAAAATATCAGCCTATCCTGAGACAGCCAGCTGAGGCTGCATTTTCGGCTTCCTGGACCCTATTTCACACATATGACATCACTGGTACACCAGATGTAATCCTGAAACCTGTGCAATCAGATTCAGTGGGTGGCAGGTGATTTTTGGGCCAAGTTTCATGGTTACAGAGCAATATTTAGTACTGGTTTGGGCTGATTTACATCTATTTTGGACCATTTTAACAGCATTATTCGGGTTATATATTTTCTGTTCAGACATGTAATGCTCCAAATGTGCCTAAAATATCCCCCTTTATTGTTAAAACAACCATGAAATTAAATAGGGGCTTCAGACTGGCAATATTGTGATATACCGGACATTCCCCAAATGAGGGGAGGCCAGGGGGCCCCCCCACACCCCGGAAATGAAATTCCTAATATGGCCCTCGAGTGGACCAGACCAATACAAATTCATTCTCTGGTATAAACTGAGTTTCCTGTGAAAATTTCAGCAAGATTGATCAACTCTGAGAGGTGGTTTGGACTGATCTGGCATTTTATGACATCCTCGCCACCCACACTCCCTGAACCTGTACTTTGGGCTAGATATGCATTTCTGAAGGAACACACTACTAAAATTCATTCAAGTGGCGACTCCTGTGGGACACAATATGGTTTACAACCTTAAACCTGCCTTACCTGAGAAAATATCAGCCTATCCTGAGACAGCCAGCTGAGGCTGCATTTTCGGCTTCCTGGACCCTATTTCACACATATGACATCACTGGTACACCAGATGTAATCCTGAAACCTGTGCAATCAGATTCAGTGGGTGGCAGGTGATTTTTGGGCCAAGTTTCATGGTTACAGAGCAATATTTAGTACTGGTTTGGGCTGATTTACATCTATTTTGGACCATTTTAACAGCATTATTCGGGTTATATATTTTCTGTTCAGACATGTAATGCTCCAAATGTGCCTAAAATATCCCCCTTTATTGTTAAAACAACCATGAAATTAAATAGGGGCTTCAGACTGGCAATATTGTGATATACCGGACATTCCCCAAATGAGGGGAGGCCAGGGGGCCCCCCCACACCCCGGAAATGAAATTCCTAATATGGCCCTCGAGTGGACCAGACCAATACAAATTCATTCTCTGGTATAAACTGAGTTTCCTGTGAAAATTTCAGCAAGATTGATCAACTCTGAGAGGTGGTTTGGACTGATCTGGCATTTTATGACATCCTCGCCACCCACACTCCCTGAACCTGTACTTTGGGCTAGATATGCATTTCTGAAGGAACACACTACTAAAATTCATTCAAGTGGCGACTCCTGTGGGACACAATATGGTTTACAACCTTAAACCTGCCTTACCTGAGAAAATATCAGCCTATCCTGAGACAGCCAGCTGAGGCTGCATTTTCGGCTTCCTGGACCCTATTTCACACATATGACATCACTGGTACACCAGATGTAATCCTGAAACCTGTGCAATCAGATTCAGTGGGTGGCAGGTGATTTTTGGGCCAAGTTTCATGGTTACAGAGCAATATTTAGTACTGGTTTGGGCTGATTTACATCTATTTTGGACCATTTTAACAGCATTATTCGGGTTATATATTTTCTGTTCAGACATGTAATGCTCCAAATGTGCCTAAAATATCCCCCTTTATTGTTAAAACAACCATGAAATTAAATAGGGGCTTCAGACTGGCAATATTGTGATATACCGGACATTCCCCAAATGAGGGGAGGCCAGGGGGCCCCCCCACACCCCGGAAATGAAATTCCTAATATGGCCCTCGAGTGGACCAGACCAATACAAATTCATTCTCTGGTATAAACTGAGTTTCCTGTGAAAATTTCAGCAAGATTGATCAACTCTGAGAGGTGGTTTGGACTGATCTGGCATTTTATGACATCCTCGCCACCCACACTCCCTGAACCTGTACTTTGGGCTAGATATGCATTTCTGAAGGAACACACTACTAAAATTCATTCAAGTGGCGACTCCTGTGGGACACAATATGGTTTACAACCTTAAACCTGCCTTACCTGAGAAAATATCAGCCTATCCTGAGACAGCCAGCTGAGGCTGCATTTTCGGCTTCCTGGACCCTATTTCACACATATGACATCACTGGTACACCAGATGTAATCCTGAAACCTGTGCAATCAGATTCAGTGGGTGGCAGGTGATTTTTGGGCCAAGTTTCATGGTTACAGAGCAATATTTAGTACTGGTTTGGGCTGATTTACATCTATTTTGGACCATTTTAACAGCATTATTCGGGTTATATAATTTCTGTTCAGACATGTAATGCTCCAAATGTGCCTAAAATATCCCCCTTTATTGTTAAAACAACCATGAAATTAAATAGGGGCTTCAGACTGGCAATATTGTGATATACCGGACATTCCCCAAATGAGGGGAGGCCAGGGGGCCCCCCCACACCCCGGAAATGAAATTCCTAATATGGCCCTCGAGTGGACCAGACCAATACAAATTCATTCTCTGGTATAAACTGAGTTTCCTGTGAAAATTTCAGCAAGATTGATCAACTCTGAGAGGTGGTTTGGACTGATCTGGCATTTTATGACATCCTCGCCACCCACACTCCCTGAACCTGTACTTTGGGCTAGATATGCATTTCTGAAGGAACACACTACTAAAATTCATTCAAGTGGCGACTCCTGTGGGACACAATATGGTTTACAACCTTAAACCTGCCTTACCTGAGAAAATATCAGCCTATCCTGAGACAGCCAGCTGAGGCTGCATTTTCGGCTTCCTGGACCCTATTTCACACATATGACATCACTGGTACACCAGATGTAATCCTGAAACCTGTGCAATCAGATTCAGTGGGTGGCAGGTGATTTTTGGGCCAAGTTTCATGGTTACAGAGCAATATTTAGTACTGGTTTGGGCTGATTTACATCTATTTTGGACCATTTTAACAGCATTATTCGGGTTATATAATTTCTGTTCAGACATGTAATGCTCCAAATGTGCCTAAAATATCCCCCTTTATTGTTAAAACAACCATGAAATTAAATAGGGGCTTCAGACTGGCAATATTGTGATATACCGGACATTCCCCAAATGAGGGGAGGCCAGGGGGCCCCCCCCACACCCCGGAAATGAAATTCCTAATATGGCCCTCGAGTGGACCAGACCAATACAAATTCATTCTCTGGTATAAACTGAGTTTCCTGTGAAAATTTCAGCAAGATTGATCAACTCTGAGAGGTGGTTTGGACTGATCTGGCATTTTATGACATCCTCGCCACCCACACTCCCTGAACCTGTACTTTGGGCTAGATATGCATTTCTGAAGGAACACACTACTAAAATTCATTCAAGTGGCGACTCCTGTGGGACACAATATGGTTTACAACCTTAAACCTGCCTTACCTGAGAAAATATCAGCCTATCCTGAGACAGCCAGCTGAGGCTGCATTTTCGGCTTCCTGGACCCTATTTCACACATATGACATCACTGGTACACCAGATGTAATCCTGAAACCTGTGCAATCAGATTCAGTGGGTGGCAGGTGATTTTTGGGCCAAGTTTCATGGTTACAGAGCAATATTTAGTACTGGTTTGGGCTGATTTACATCTATTTTGGACCATTTTAACAGCATTATTCGGGTTATATATTTTCTGTTCAGACATGTAATGCTCCAAATGTGCCTAAAATATCCCCCTTTATTGTTAAAACAACCATGAAATTAAATAGGGGCTTCAGACTGGCAATATTGTGATATACCGGACATTCCCCAAATGAGGGGAGGCCAGGGGGCCCCCCCACACCCCGGAAATGAAATTCCTAATATGGCCCTCGAGTGGACCAGACCAATACAAATTCATTCTCTGGTATAAACTGAGTTTCCTGTGAAAATTTCAGCAAGATTGATCAACTCTGAGAGGTGGTTTGGACTGATCTGGCATTTTATGACATCCTCGCCACCCACACTCCCTGAACCTGTACTTTGGGCTAGATATGCATTTCTGAAGGAACACACTACTAAAATTCATTCAAGTGGCGACTCCTGTGGGACACAATATGGTTTACAACCTTAAACCTGCCTTACCTGAGAAAATATCAGCCTATCCTGAGACAGCCAGCTGAGGCTGCATTTTCGGCTTCCTGGACCCTATTTCACACATATGACATCACTGGTACACCAGATGTAATCCTGAAACCTGTGCAATCAGATTCAGTGGGTGGCAGGTGATTTTTGGGCCAAGTTTCATGGTTACAGAGCAATATTTAGTACTGGTTTGGGCTGATTTACATCTATTTTGGACCATTTTAACAGCATTATTCGGGTTATATAATTTCTGTTCAGACATGTAATGCTCCAAATGTGCCTAAAATATCCCCCTTTATTGTTAAAACAACCATGAAATTAAATAGGGGCTTCAGACTGGCAATATTGTGATATACCGGACATTCCCCAAATGAGGGGAGGCCAGGGGGCCCCCCCACACCCCGGAAATGAAATTCCTAATATGGCCCTCGAGTGGACCAGACCAATACAAATTCATTCTCTGGTATAAACTGAGTTTCCTGTGAAAATTTCAGCAAGATTGATCAACTCTGAGAGGTGGTTTGGACTGATCTGGCATTTTATGACATCCTCGCCACCCACACTCCCTGAACCTGTACTTTGGGCTAGATATGCATTTCTGAAGGAACACACTACTAAAATTCATTCAAGTGGCGACTCCTGTGGGACACAATATGGTTTACAACCTTAAACCTGCCTTACCTGAGAAAATATCAGCCTATCCTGAGACAGCCAGCTGAGGCTGCATTTTCGGCTTCCTGGACCCTATTTCACACATATGACATCACTGGTACACCAGATGTAATCCTGAAACCTGTGCAATCAGATTCAGTGGGTGGCAGGTGATTTTTGGGCCAAGTTTCATGGTTACAGAGCAATATTTAGTACTGGTTTGGGCTGATTTACATCTATTTTGGACCATTTTAACAGCATTATTCGGGTTATATAATTTCTGTTCAGACATGTAATGCTCCAAATGTGCCTAAAATATCCCCCTTTATTGTTAAAACAACCATGAAATTAAATAGGGGCTTCAGACTGGCAATATTGTGATATACCGGACATTCCCCAAATGAGGGGAGGCCAGGGGGCCCCCCCCACACCCCGGAAATGAAATTCCTAATATGGCCCTCGAGTGGACCAGACCAATACAAATTCATTCTCTGGTATAAACTGAGTTTCCTGTGAAAATTTCAGCAAGATTGATCAACTCTGAGAGGTGGTTTGGACTGATCTGGCATTTTATGACATCCTCGCCACCCACACTCCCTGAACCTGTACTTTGGGCTAGATATGCATTTCTGAAGGAACACACTACTAAAATTCATTCAAGTGGCGACTCCTGTGGGACACAATATGGTTTACAACCTTAAACCTGCCTTACCTGAGAAAATATCAGCCTATCCTGAGACAGCCAGCTGAGGCTGCATTTTCGGCTTCCTGGACCCTATTTCACACATATGACATCACTGGTACACCAGATGTAATCCTGAAACCTGTGCAATCAGATTCAGTGGGTGGCAGGTGATTTTTGGGCCAAGTTTCATGGTTACAGAGCAATATTTAGTACTGGTTTGGGCTGATTTACATCTATTTTGGACCATTTTAACAGCATTATTCGGGTTATATATTTTCTGTTCAGACATGTAATGCTCCAAATGTGCCTAAAATATCCCCCTTTATTGTTAAAACAACCATGAAATTAAATAGGGGCTTCAGACTGGCAATATTGTGATATACCGGACATTCCCCAAATGAGGGGAGGCCAGGGGGCCCCCCCACACCCCGGAAATGAAATTCCTAATATGGCCCTCGAGTGGACCAGACCAATACAAATTCATTCTCTGGTATAAACTGAGTTTCCTGTGAAAATTTCAGCAAGATTGATCAACTCTGAGAGGTGGTTTGGACTGATCTGGCATTTTATGACATCCTCGCCACCCACACTCCCTGAACCTGTACTTTGGGCTAGATATGCATTTCTGAAGGAACACACTACTAAAATTCATTCAAGTGGCGACTCCTGTGGGACACAATATGGTTTACAACCTTAAACCTGCCTTACCTGAGAAAATATCAGCCTATCCTGAGACAGCCAGCTGAGGCTGCATTTTCGGCTTCCTGGACCCTATTTCACACATATGACATCACTGGTACACCAGATGTAATCCTGAAACCTGTGCAATCAGATTCAGTGGGTGGCAGGTGATTTTTGGGCCAAGTTTCATGGTTACAGAGCAATATTTAGTACTGGTTTGGGCTGATTTACATCTATTTTGGACCATTTTAACAGCATTATTCGGGTTATATATTTTCTGTTCAGACATGTAATGCTCCAAATGTGCCTAAAATATCCCCCTTTATTGTTAAAACAACCATGAAATTAAATAGGGGCTTCAGACTGGCAATATTGTGATATACCGGACATTCCCCAAATGAGGGGAGGCCAGGGGGCCCCCCCACACCCCGGAAATGAAATTCCTAATATGGCCCTCGAGTGGACCAGACCAATACAAATTCATTCTCTGGTATAAACTGAGTTTCCTGTGAAAATTTCAGCAAGATTGATCAACTCTGAGAGGTGGTTTGGACTGATCTGGCATTTTATGACATCCTCGCCACCCACACTCCCTGAACCTGTACTTTGGGCTAGATATGCATTTCTGAAGGAACACACTACTAAAATTCATTCAAGTGGCGACTCCTGTGGGACACAATATGGTTTACAACCTTAAACCTGCCTTACCTGAGAAAATATCAGCCTATCCTGAGACAGCCAGCTGAGGCTGCATTTTCGGCTTCCTGGACCCTATTTCACACATATGACATCACTGGTACACCAGATGTAATCCTGAAACCTGTGCAATCAGATTCAGTGGGTGGCAGGTGATTTTTGGGCCAAGTTTCATGGTTACAGAGCAATATTTAGTACTGGTTTGGGCTGATTTACATCTATTTTGGACCATTTTAACAGCATTATTCGGGTTATATAATTTCTGTTCAGACATGTAATGCTCCAAATGTGCCTAAAATATCCCCCTTTATTGTTAAAACAACCATGAAATTAAATAGGGGCTTCAGACTGGCAATATTGTGATATACCGGACATTCCCCAAATGAGGGGAGGCCAGGGGGCCCCCCCCACACCCCGGAAATGAAATTCCTAATATGGCCCTCGAGTGGACCAGACCAATACAAATTCATTCTCTGGTATAAACTGAGTTTCCTGTGAAAATTTCAGCAAGATTGATCAACTCTGAGAGGTGGTTTGGACTGATCTGGCATTTTATGACATCCTCGCCACCCACACTCCCTGAACCTGTACTTTGGGCTAGATATGCATTTCTGAAGGAACACACTACTAAAATTCATTCAAGTGGCGACTCCTGTGGGACACAATATGGTTTACAACCTTAAACCTGCCTTACCTGAGAAAATATCAGCCTATCCTGAGACAGCCAGCTGAGGCTGCATTTTCGGCTTCCTGGACCCTATTTCACACATATGACATCACTGGTACACCAGATGTAATCCTGAAACCTGTGCAATCAGATTCAGTGGGTGGCAGGTGATTTTTGGGCCAAGTTTCATGGTTACAGAGCAATATTTAGTACTGGTTTGGGCTGATTTACATCTATTTTGGACCATTTTAACAGCATTATTCGGGTTATATATTTTCTGTTCAGACATGTAATGCTCCAAATGTGCCTAAAATATCCCCCTTTATTGTTAAAACAACCATGAAATTAAATAGGGGCTTCAGACTGGCAATATTGTGATATACCGGACATTCCCCAAATGAGGGGAGGCCAGGGGGCCCCCCCACACCCCGGAAATGAAATTCCTAATATGGCCCTCGAGTGGACCAGACCAATACAAATTCATTCTCTGGTATAAACTGAGTTTCCTGTGAAAATTTCAGCAAGATTGATCAACTCTGAGAGGTGGTTTGGACTGATCTGGCATTTTATGACATCCTCGCCACCCACACTCCCTGAACCTGTACTTTGGGCTAGATATGCATTTCTGAAGGAACACACTACTAAAATTCATTCAAGTGGCGACTCCTGTGGGACACAATATGGTTTACAACCTTAAACCTGCCTTACCTGAGAAAATATCAGCCTATCCTGAGACAGCCAGCTGAGGCTGCATTTTCGGCTTCCTGGACCCTATTTCACACATATGACATCACTGGTACACCAGATGTAATCCTGAAACCTGTGCAATCAGATTCAGTGGGTGGCAGGTGATTTTTGGGCCAAGTTTCATGGTTACAGAGCAATATTTAGTACTGGTTTGGGCTGATTTACATCTATTTTGGACCATTTTAACAGCATTATTCGGGTTATATATTTTCTGTTCAGACATGTAATGCTCCAAATGTGCCTAAAATATCCCCCTTTATTGTTAAAACAACCATGAAATTAAATAGGGGCTTCAGACTGGCAATATTGTGATATACCGGACATTCCCCAAATGAGGGGAGGCCAGGGGGCCCCCCCACACCCCGGAAATGAAATTCCTAATATGGCCCTCGAGTGGACCAGACCAATACAAATTCATTCTCTGGTATAAACTGAGTTTCCTGTGAAAATTTCAGCAAGATTGATCAACTCTGAGAGGTGGTTTGGACTGATCTGGCATTTTATGACATCCTCGCCACCCACACTCCCTGAACCTGTACTTTGGGCTAGATATGCATTTCTGAAGGAACACACTACTAAAATTCATTCAAGTGGCGACTCCTGTGGGACACAATATGGTTTACAACCTTAAACCTGCCTTACCTGAGAAAATATCAGCCTATCCTGAGACAGCCAGCTGAGGCTGCATTTTCGGCTTCCTGGACCCTATTTCACACATATGACATCACTGGTACACCAGATGTAATCCTGAAACCTGTGCAATCAGATTCAGTGGGTGGCAGGTGATTTTTGGGCCAAGTTTCATGGTTACAGAGCAATATTTAGTACTGGTTTGGGCTGATTTACATCTATTTTGGACCATTTTAACAGCATTATTCGGGTTATATAATTTCTGTTCAGACATGTAATGCTCCAAATGTGCCTAAAATATCCCCCTTTATTGTTAAAACAACCATGAAATTAAATAGGGGCTTCAGACTGGCAATATTGTGATATACCGGACATTCCCCAAATGAGGGGAGGCCAGGGGGCCCCCCCACACCCCGGAAATGAAATTCCTAATATGGCCCTCGAGTGGACCAGACCAATACAAATTCATTCTCTGGTATAAACTGAGTTTCCTGTGAAAATTTCAGCAAGATTGATCAACTCTGAGAGGTGGTTTGGACTGATCTGGCATTTTATGACATCCTCGCCACCCACACTCCCTGAACCTGTACTTTGGGCTAGATATGCATTTCTGAAGGAACACACTACTAAAATTCATTCAAGTGGCGACTCCTGTGGGACACAATATGGTTTACAACCTTAAACCTGCCTTACCTGAGAAAATATCAGCCTATCCTGAGACAGCCAGCTGAGGCTGCATTTTCGGCTTCCTGGACCCTATTTCACACATATGACATCACTGGTACACCAGATGTAATCCTGAAACCTGTGCAATCAGATTCAGTGGGTGGCAGGTGATTTTTGGGCCAAGTTTCATGGTTACAGAGCAATATTTAGTACTGGTTTGGGCTGATTTACATCTATTTTGGACCATTTTAACAGCATTATTCGGGTTATATAATTTCTGTTCAGACATGTAATGCTCCAAATGTGCCTAAAATATCCCCCTTTATTGTTAAAACAACCATGAAATTAAATAGGGGCTTCAGACTGGCAATATTGTGATATACCGGACATTCCCCAAATGAGGGGAGGCCAGGGGGCCCCCCCCACACCCCGGAAATGAAATTCCTAATATGGCCCTCGAGTGGACCAGACCAATACAAATTCATTCTCTGGTATAAACTGAGTTTCCTGTGAAAATTTCAGCAAGATTGATCAACTCTGAGAGGTGGTTTGGACTGATCTGGCATTTTATGACATCCTCGCCACCCACACTCCCTGAACCTGTACTTTGGGCTAGATCTGCATTTCTGAAGGAACACACTACTAAAATTCATTCAAGTGGCGACTCCTGTGGGACACAATATGGTTTACAACCTTAAACCTGCCTTACCTGAGAAAATATCAGCCTATCCTGAGACAGCCAGCTGAGGCTGCATTTTCGGCTTCCTGGACCCTATTTCACACATATGACATCACTGGTACACCAGATGTAATCCTGAAACCTGTGCAATCAGATTCAGTGGGTGGCAGGTGATTTTTGGGCCAAGTTTCATGGTTACAGAGCAATATTTAGTACTGGTTTGGGCTGATTTACATCTATTTTGGACCATTTTAACAGCATTATTCGGGTTATATATTTTCTGTTCAGACATGTAATGCTCCAAATGTGCCTAAAATATCCCCCTTTATTGTTAAAACAACCATGAAATTAAATAGGGGCTTCAGACTGGCAATATTGTGATATACCGGACATTCCCCAAATGAGGGGAGGCCAGGGGGCCCCCCCACACCCCGGAAATGAAATTCCTAATATGGCCCTCGAGTGGACCAGACCAATACAAATTCATTCTCTGGTATAAACTGAGTTTCCTGTGAAAATTTCAGCAAGATTGATCAACTCTGAGAGGTGGTTTGGACTGATCTGGCATTTTATGACATCCTCGCCACCCACACTCCCTGAACCTGTACTTTGGGCTAGATATGCATTTCTGAAGGAACACACTACTAAAATTCATTCAAGTGGCGACTCCTGTGGGACACAATATGGTTTACAACCTTAAACCTGCCTTACCTGAGAAAATATCAGCCTATCCTGAGACAGCCAGCTGAGGCTGCATTTTCGGCTTCCTGGACCCTATTTCACACATATGACATCACTGGTACACCAGATGTAATCCTGAAACCTGTGCAATCAGATTCAGTGGGTGGCAGGTGATTTTTGGGCCAAGTTTCATGGTTACAGAGCAATATTTAGTACTGGTTTGGGCTGATTTACATCTATTTTGGACCATTTTAACAGCATTATTCGGGTTATATATTTTCTGTTCAGACATGTAATGCTCCAAATGTGCCTAAAATATCCCCCTTTATTGTTAAAACAACCATGAAATTAAATAGGGGCTTCAGACTGGCAATATTGTGATATACCGGACATTCCCCAAATGAGGGGAGGCCAGGGGGCCCCCCCACACCCCGGAAATGAAATTCCTAATATGGCCCTCGAGTGGACCAGACCAATACAAATTCATTCTCTGGTATAAACTGAGTTTCCTGTGAAAATTTCAGCAAGATTGATCAACTCTGAGAGGTGGTTTGGACTGATCTGGCATTTTATGACATCCTCGCCACCCACACTCCCTGAACCTGTACTTTGGGCTAGATATGCATTTCTGAAGGAACACACTACTAAAATTCATTCAAGTGGCGACTCCTGTGGGACACAATATGGTTTACAACCTTAAACCTGCCTTACCTGAGAAAATATCAGCCTATCCTGAGACAGCCAGCTGAGGCTGCATTTTCGGCTTCCTGGACCCTATTTCACACATATGACATCACTGGTACACCAGATGTAATCCTGAAACCTGTGCAATCAGATTCAGTGGGTGGCAGGTGATTTTTGGGCCAAGTTTCATGGTTACAGAGCAATATTTAGTACTGGTTTGGGCTGATTTACATCTATTTTGGACCATTTTAACAGCATTATTCGGGTTATATATTTTCTGTTCAGACATGTAATGCTCCAAATGTGCCTAAAATATCCCCCTTTATTGTTAAAACAACCATGAAATTAAATAGGGGCTTCAGACTGGCAATATTGTGATATACCGGACATTCCCCAAATGAGGGGAGGCCAGGGGGCCCCCCCACACCCCGGAAATGAAATTCCTAATATGGCCCTCGAGTGGACCAGACCAATACAAATTCATTCTCTGGTATAAACTGAGTTTCCTGTGAAAATTTCAGCAAGATTGATCAACTCTGAGAGGTGGTTTGGACTGATCTGGCATTTTATGACATCCTCGCCACCCACACTCCCTGAACCTGTACTTTGGGCTAGATATGCATTTCTGAAGGAACACACTACTAAAATTCATTCAAGTGGCGACTCCTGTGGGACACAATATGGTTTACAACCTTAAACCTGCCTTACCTGAGAAAATATCAGCCTATCCTGAGACAGCCAGCTGAGGCTGCATTTTCGGCTTCCTGGACCCTATTTCACACATATGACATCACTGGTACACCAGATGTAATCCTGAAACCTGTGCAATCAGATTCAGTGGGTGGCAGGTGATTTTTGGGCCAAGTTTCATGGTTACAGAGCAATATTTAGTACTGGTTTGGGCTGATTTACATCTATTTTGGACCATTTTAACAGCATTATTCGGGTTATATATTTTCTGTTCAGACATGTAATGCTCCAAATGTGCCTAAAATATCCCCCTTTATTGTTAAAACAACCATGAAATTAAATAGGGGCTTCAGACTGGCAATATTGTGATATACCGGACATTCCCCAAATGAGGGGAGGCCAGGGGGCCCCCCCACACCCCGGAAATGAAATTCCTAATATGGCCCTCGAGTGGACCAGACCAATACAAATTCATTCTCTGGTATAAACTGAGTTTCCTGTGAAAATTTCAGCAAGATTGATCAACTCTGAGAGGTGGTTTGGACTGATCTGGCATTTTATGACATCCTCGCCACCCACACTCCCTGAACCTGTACTTTGGGCTAGATATGCATTTCTGAAGGAACACACTACTAAAATTCATTCAAGTGGCGACTCCTGTGGGACACAATATGGTTTACAACCTTAAACCTGCCTTACCTGAGAAAATATCAGCCTATCCTGAGACAGCCAGCTGAGGCTGCATTTTCGGCTTCCTGGACCCTATTTCACACATATGACATCACTGGTACACCAGATGTAATCCTGAAACCTGTGCAATCAGATTCAGTGGGTGGCAGGTGATTTTTGGGCCAAGTTTCATGGTTACAGAGCAATATTTAGTACTGGTTTGGGCTGATTTACATCTATTTTGGACCATTTTAACAGCATTATTCGGGTTATATATTTTCTGTTCAGACATGTAATGCTCCAAATGTGCCTAAAATATCCCCCTTTATTGTTAAAACAACCATGAAATTAAATAGGGGCTTCAGACTGGCAATATTGTGATATACCGGACATTCCCCAAATGAGGGGAGGCCAGGGGGCCCCCCCACACCCCGGAAATGAAATTCCTAATATGGCCCTCGAGTGGACCAGACCAATACAAATTCATTCTCTGGTATAAACTGAGTTTCCTGTGAAAATTTCAGCAAGATTGATCAACTCTGAGAGGTGGTTTGGACTGATCTGGCATTTTATGACATCCTCGCCACCCACACTCCCTGAACCTGTACTTTGGGCTAGATATGCATTTCTGAAGGAACACACTACTAAAATTCATTCAAGTGGCGACTCCTGTGGGACACAATATGGTTTACAACCTTAAACCTGCCTTACCTGAGAAAATATCAGCCTATCCTGAGACAGCCAGCTGAGGCTGCATTTTCGGCTTCCTGGACCCTATTTCACACATATGACATCACTGGTACACCAGATGTAATCCTGAAACCTGTGCAATCAGATTCAGTGGGTGGCAGGTGATTTTTGGGCCAAGTTTCATGGTTACAGAGCAATATTTAGTACTGGTTTGGGCTGATTTACATCTATTTTGGACCATTTTAACAGCATTATTCGGGTTATATAATTTCTGTTCAGACATGTAATGCTCCAAATGTGCCTAAAATATCCCCCTTTATTGTTAAAACAACCATGAAATTAAATAGGGGCTTCAGACTGGCAATATTGTGATATACCGGACATTCCCCAAATGAGGGGAGGCCAGGGGGCCCCCCACACCCCGGAAATGAAATTCCTAATATGGCCCTCGAGTGGACCAGACCAATACAAATTCATTCTTTGGTATAAACTGAGTTTCCTGTGAAAATTTCAGCAAGATTGATCAACTCTGAGAGGTGGTTTGGACTGATCTGGCATTTTATGACATCCTCGCCACCCACACTCCCTGAACCTGTACTTTGGGCTAGATATGCATTTCTGAAGGAACACACTACTAAAATTCATTCAAGTGGCGACTCCTGTGGGACACAATATGGTTTACAACCTTAAACCTGCCTTACCTGAGAAAATATCAGCCTATCCTGAGACAGCCAGCTGAGGCTGCATTTTCGGCTTCCTGGACCCTATTTCACACATATGACATCACTGGTACACCAGATGTAATCCTGAAACCTGTGCAATCAGATTCAGTGGGTGGCAGGTGATTTTTGGGCCAAGTTTCATGGTTACAGAGCAATATTTAGTACTGGTTTGGGCTGATTTACATCTATTTTGGACCATTTTAACAGCATTATTCGGGTTATATATTTTCTGTTCAGACATGTAATGCTCCAAATGTGCCTAAAATATCCCCCTTTATTGTTAAAACAACCATGAAATTAAATAGGGGCTTCAGACTGGCAATATTGTGATATACCGGACATTCCCCAAATGAGGGGAGGCCAGGGGGCCCCCCCACACCCCGGAAATGAAATTCCTAATATGGCCCTCGAGTGGACCAGACCAATACAAATTCATTCTCTGGTATAAACTGAGTTTCCTGTGAAAATTTCAGCAAGATTGATCAACTCTGAGAGGTGGTTTGGACTGATCTGGCATTTTATGACATCCTCGCCACCCACACTCCCTGAACCTGTACTTTGGGCTAGATATGCATTTCTGAAGGAACACACTACTAAAATTCATTCAAGTGGCGACTCCTGTGGGACACAATATGGTTTACAACCTTAAACCTGCCTTACCTGAGAAAATATCAGCCTATCCTGAGACAGCCAGCTGAGGCTGCATTTTCGGCTTCCTGGACCCTATTTCACACATATGACATCACTGGTACACCAGATGTAATCCTGAAACCTGTGCAATCAGATTCAGTGGGTGGCAGGTGATTTTTGGGCCAAGTTTCATGGTTACAGAGCAATATTTAGTACTGGTTTGGGCTGATTTACATCTATTTTGGACCATTTTAACAGCATTATTCGGGTTATATATTTTCTGTTCAGACATGTAATGCTCCAAATGTGCCTAAAATATCCCCCTTTATTGTTAAAACAACCATGAAATTAAATAGGGGCTTCAGACTGGCAATATTGTGATATACCGGACATTCCCCAAATGAGGGGAGGCCAGGGGGCCCCCCCACACCCCGGAAATGAAATTCCTAATATGGCCCTCGAGTGGACCAGACCAATACAAATTCATTCTCTGGTATAAACTGAGTTTCCTGTGAAAATTTCAGCAAGATTGATCAACTCTGAGAGGTGGTTTGGACTGATCTGGCATTTTATGACATCCTCGCCACCCACACTCCCTGAACCTGTACTTTGGGCTAGATATGCATTTCTGAAGGAACACACTACTAAAATTCATTCAAGTGGCGACTCCTGTGGGACACAATATGGTTTACAACCTTAAACCTGCCTTACCTGAGAAAATATCAGCCTATCCTGAGACAGCCAGCTGAGGCTGCATTTTCGGCTTCCTGGACCCTATTTCACACATATGACATCACTGGTACACCAGATGTAATCCTGAAACCTGTGCAATCAGATTCAGTGGGTGGCAGGTGATTTTTGGGCCAAGTTTCATGGTTACAGAGCAATATTTAGTACTGGTTTGGGCTGATTTACATCTATTTTGGACCATTTTAACAGCATTATTCGGGTTATATAATTTCTGTTCAGACATGTAATGCTCCAAATGTGCCTAAAATATCCCCCTTTATTGTTAAAACAACCATGAAATTAAATAGGGGCTTCAGACTGGCAATATTGTGATATACCGGACATTCCCCAAATGAGGGGAGGCCAGGGGGCCCCCCACACCCCGGAAATGAAATTCCTAATATGGCCCTCGAGTGGACCAGACCAATACAAATTCATTCTTTGGTATAAACTGAGTTTCCTGTGAAAATTTCAGCAAGATTGATCAACTCTGAGAGGTGGTTTGGACTGATCTGGCATTTTATGACATCCTCGCCACCCACACTCCCTGAACCTGTACTTTGGGCTAGATATGCATTTCTGAAGGAACACACTACTAAAATTCATTCAAGTGGCGACTCCTGTGGGACACAATATGGTTTACAACCTTAAACCTGCCTTACCTGAGAAAATATCAGCCTATCCTGAGACAGCCAGCTGAGGCTGCATTTTCGGCTTCCTGGACCCTATTTCACACATATGACATCACTGGTACACCAGATGTAATCCTGAAACCTGTGCAATCAGATTCAGTGGGTGGCAGGTGATTTTTGGGCCAAGTTTCATGGTTACAGAGCAATATTTAGTACTGGTTTGGGCTGATTTACATCTATTTTGGACCATTTTAACAGCATTATTCGGGTTATATATTTTCTGTTCAGACATGTAATGCTCCAAATGTGCCTAAAATATCCCCCTTTATTGTTAAAACAACCATGAAATTAAATAGGGGCTTCAGACTGGCAATATTGTGATATACCGGACATTCCCCAAATGAGGGGAGGCCAGGGGGCCCCCCCACACCCCGGAAATGAAATTCCTAATATGGCCCTCGAGTGGACCAGACCAATACAAATTCATTCTCTGGTATAAACTGAGTTTCCTGTGAAAATTTCAGCAAGATTGATCAACTCTGAGAGGTGGTTTGGACTGATCTGGCATTTTATGACATCCTCGCCACCCACACTCCCTGAACCTGTACTTTGGGCTAGATATGCATTTCTGAAGGAACACACTACTAAAATTCATTCAAGTGGCGACTCCTGTGGGACACAATATGGTTTACAACCTTAAACCTGCCTTACCTGAGAAAATATCAGCCTATCCTGAGACAGCCAGCTGAGGCTGCATTTTCGGCTTCCTGGACCCTATTTCACACAT
Organism: Sabellastarte sp. h YS-2021; assembly: GCA_964017235.1. Lineage (NCBI taxonomy): Eukaryota > Metazoa > Annelida > Polychaeta > Sabellida > Sabellidae > Sabellastarte > Sabellastarte sp. h YS-2021. The sequence continues at coordinate 4,168 of CAXHLB010000085.1, read as the reverse complement.
ATGACATCACTGGTACACCAGATGTAATCCTGAAACCTGTGCAATCAGATTCAGTGGGTGGCAGGTGATTTTTGGGCCAAGTTTCATGGTTACAGAGCAATATTTAGTACTGGTTTGGGCTGATTTACATCTATTTTGGACCATTTTAACAGCATTATTCGGGTTATATATTTTCTGTTCAGACATGTAATGCTCCAAATGTGCCTAAAATATCCCCCTTTATTGTTAAAACAACCATGAAATTAAATAGGGGCTTCAGACTGGCAATATTGTGATATACCGGACATTCCCCAAATGAGGGGAGGCCAGGGGGCCCCCCCACACCCCGGAAATGAAATTCCTAATATGGCCCTCGAGTGGACCAGACCAATACAAATTCATTCTCTGGTATAAACTGAGTTTCCTGTGAAAATTTCAGCAAGATTGATCAACTCTGAGAGGTGGTTTGGACTGATCTGGCATTTTATGACATCCTCGCCACCCACACTCCCTGAACCTGTACTTTGGGCTAGATATGCATTTCTGAAGGAACACACTACTAAAATTCATTCAAGTGGCGACTCCTGTGGGACACAATATGGTTTACAACCTTAAACCTGCCTTACCTGAGAAAATATCAGCCTATCCTGAGACAGCCAGCTGAGGCTGCATTTTCGGCTTCCTGGACCCTATTTCACACATATGACATCACTGGTACACCAGATGTAATCCTGAAACCTGTGCAATCAGATTCAGTGGGTGGCAGGTGATTTTTGGGCCAAGTTTCATGGTTACAGAGCAATATTTAGTACTGGTTTGGGCTGATTTACATCTATTTTGGACCATTTTAACAGCATTATTCGGGTTATATAATTTCTGTTCAGACATGTAATGCTCCAAATGTGCCTAAAATATCCCCCTTTATTGTTAAAACAACCATGAAATTAAATAGGGGCTTCAGACTGGCAATATTGTGATATACCGGACATTCCCCAAATGAGGGGAGGCCAGGGGGCCCCCCACACCCCGGAAATGAAATTCCTAATATGGCCCTCGAGTGGACCAGACCAATACAAATTCATTCTTTGGTATAAACTGAGTTTCCTGTGAAAATTTCAGCAAGATTGATCAACTCTGAGAGGTGGTTTGGACTGATCTGGCATTTTATGACATCCTCGCCACCCACACTCCCTGAACCTGTACTTTGGGCTAGATATGCATTTCTGAAGGAACACACTACTAAAATTCATTCAAGTGGCGACTCCTGTGGGACACAATATGGTTTACAACCTTAAACTGCCTTACCTGAGAAAATATCAGCCTATCCTGAGACAGCCAGCTGAGGCTGCATTTTCGGCTTCCTGGACCCTATTTCACACATATGACATCACTGGTACACCAGATGTAATCCTGAAACCTGTGCAATCAGATTCAGTGGGTGGCAGGTGATTTTTGGGCCAAGTTTCATGGTTACAGAGCAATATTTAGTACTGGTTTGGGCTGATTTACATCTATTTTGGACCATTTTAACAGCATTATTCGGGTTATATATTTTCTGTTCAGACATGTAATGCTCCAAATGTGCCTAAAATATCCCCCTTTATTGTTAAAACAACCATGAAATTAAATAGGGGCTTCAGACTGGCAATATTGTGATATACCGGACATTCCCCAAATGAGGGGAGGCCAGGGGGCCCCCCCACACCCCGGAAATGAAATTCCTAATATGGCCCTCGAGTGGACCAGACCAATACAAATTCATTCTCTGGTATAAACTGAGTTTCCTGTGAAAATTTCAGCAAGATTGATCAACTCTGAGAGGTGGTTTGGACTGATCTGGCATTTTATGACATCCTCGCCACCCACACTCCCTGAACCTGTACTTTGGGCTAGATATGCATTTCTGAAGGAACACACTACTAAAATTCATTCAAGTGGCGACTCCTGTGGGACACAATATGGTTTACAACCTTAAACCTGCCTTACCTGAGAAAATATCAGCCTATCCTGAGACAGCCAGCTGAGGCTGCATTTTCGGCTTCCTGGACCCTATTTCACACATATGACATCACTGGTACACCAGATGTAATCCTGAAACCTGTGCAATCAGATTCAGTGGGTGGCAGGTGATTTTTGGGCCAAGTTTCATGGTTACAGAGCAATATTTAGTACTGGTTTGGGCTGATTTACATCTATTTGGACCATTTTAACAGCATTATTCGGGTTATATAATTTCTGTTCAGACATGTAATGCTCCAAATGTGCCTAAAATATCCCCCTTTATTGTTAAAACAACCATGAAATTAAATAGGGGCTTCAGACTGGCAATATTGTGATATACCGGACATTCCCCAAATGAGGGGAGGCCAGGGGGCCCCCCACACCCCGGAAATGAAATTCCTAATATGGCCCTCGAGTGGACCAGACCAATACAAATTCATTCTTTGGTATAAACTGAGTTTCCTGTGAAAATTTCAGCAAGATTGATCAACTCTGAGAGGTGGTTTGGACTGATCTGGCATTTTATGACATCCTCGCCACCCACACTCCCTGAACCTGTACTTTGGGCTAGATATGCATTTCTGAAGGAACACACTACTAAAATTCATTCAAGTGGCGACTCCTGTGGGACACAATATGGTTTACAACCTTAAACCTGCCTTACCTGAGAAAATATCAGCCTATCCTGAGACAGCCAGCTGAGGCTGCATTTTCGGCTTCCTGGACCCTATTTCACACATATGACATCACTGGTACACCAGATGTAATCCTGAAACCTGTGCAATCAGATTCAGTGGGTGGCAGGTGATTTTTGGGCCAAGTTTCATGGTTACAGAGCAATATTTAGTACTGGTTTGGGCTGATTTACATCTATTTTGGACCATTTTAACAGCATTATTCGGGTTATATATTTTCTGTTCAGACATGTAATGCTCCAAATGTGCCTAAAATATCCCCCTTTATTGTTAAAACAACCATGAAATTAAATAGGGGCTTCAGACTGGCAATATTGTGATATACCGGACATTCCCAAATGAGGGGAGGCCAGGGGGCCCCCCCACACCCCGGAAATGAAATTCCTAATATGGCCCTCGAGTGGACCAGACCAATACAAATTCATTCTCTGGTATAAACTGAGTTTCCTGTGAAAATTTCAGCAAGATTGATCAACTCTGAGAGGTGGTTTGGACTGATCTGGCATTTTATGACATCCTCGCCACCCACACTCCCTGAACCTGTACTTTGGGCTAGATATGCATTTCTGAAGGAACACACTACTAAAATTCATTCAAGTGGCGACTCCTGTGGGACACAATATGGTTTACAACCTTAAACCTGCCTTACCTGAGAAAATATCAGCCTATCCTGAGACAGCCAGCTGAGGCTGCATTTTCGGCTTCCTGGACCCTATTTCACACATATGACATCACTGGTACACCAGATGTAATCCTGAAACCTGTGCAATCAGATTCAGTGGGTGGCAGGTGATTTTTGGGCCAAGTTTCATGGTTACAGAGCAATATTTAGTACTGGTTTGGGCTGATTTACATCTATTTTGGACCATTTTAACAGCATTATTCGGGTTATATATTTTCTGTTCAGACATGTAATGCTCCAAATGTGCCTAAAATATCCCCCTTTATTGTTAAAACAACCATGAAATTAAATAGGGGCTTCAGACTGGCAATATTGTGATATACCGGACATTCCCCAAATGAGGGGAGGCCAGGGGGCCCCCCCACACCCCGGAAATGAAATTCCTAATATGGCCCTCGAGTGGACCAGACCAATACAAATTCATTCTCTGGTATAAACTGAGTTTCCTGTGAAAATTTCAGCAAGATTGATCAACTCTGAGAGGTGGTTTGGACTGATCTGGCATTTTATGACATCCTCGCCACCCACACTCCCTGAACCTGTACTTTGGGCTAGATATGCATTTCTGAAGGAACACACTACTAAAATTCATTCAAGTGGCGACTCCTGTGGGACACAATATGGTTTACAACCTTAAACCTGCCTTACCTGAGAAAATATCAGCCTATCCTGAGACAGCCAGCTGAGGCTGCATTTTCGGCTTCCTGGACCCTATTTCACACATATGACATCACTGGTACACCAGATGTAATCCTGAAACCTGTGCAATCAGATTCAGTGGGTGGCAGGTGATTTTTGGGCCAAGTTTCAT